>JAVDBV010087857.1:0-20321 GCA_032619315.1 Piper longum | reverse complement strand
GAGTCGAAGTGGCGGCGGCATAATAGTGAAAATTTCAAAATCATGGAAACCCTGGAAATCAATGGATGAAGATAAAGATGGGTGGATGGCTCAGATCTTGCCATGTGGCACGATCAGGAAGCCTGACAACTCATATCATAGTGGGGCCCACCTATGGGTACACGCACTATAGATATGGCAGTAAATTCGGATGAAGACCGTCCGAACTCGAAACTGACTCGAGCCCTGAAATTGATTCTATAGGAGGGAATCGAGGTAAGAAGGCTAAATGGGCCTCGAACACTGAACTCAATCAAATTGGGCCCACAGGGGCATAAATCGAGTGATCTAAAATTCCTATGATGCATGCAAATGATGTACAAAAAAAAATCCCAAACAGATACTAAACGTCGTAACGGCCTAAATCTACGCCTAAAATCATGTCCAATACATAAAAACAAATCAGTATACCTCAGTATATACTAATAACTCATGATCTTATAATTTGCATGTCGGGCATACTCAGCCTCCATAACATGTTCATATGGCCATTTAGGCCCATAGTCATAATCTGAAACTAGTTTGGCTCGATCTCGCTCGAACCAACTCGATACTAACCCGAATAGGGCAAAACTCAAATCGGGTAAAACCCTAACCCAAAAAATGGGGTTTTATACTAGGCTATCCATATCCATATGATATATGACATGGTATGGTTATGGTAATGATCTCATACAACCGTCATTATATGTATACATCACCATATAGACATTATGAAGTGGCTAAACAATCATCAATAGAGCATACATAAGGTAAAAATACCAAAATAATATGAATTAGGGATTATGTGCTTGGAGATGCTACTCCGCTTAGACTGTCGTGGCGCTAATGTGGTAAAATTTTACAATAAATTAAAGTCACGACATTGAAACTCTAGGGTTTTAGCATCATGGCACTGACCTTTCATTTCTTTAGCCATCATGACCACAACTCTCCATTGTTGCTACCCACTACCAAGCAGGAGCACTTAGGGTTTCAAACCCTTTTTTATTCTTTTTTTATCTGATTTTTATCAAACAATATCAAGAATTTCATACTACTTAAAACATAACATCATGTACTAAAGTAATTTTCAAGTCCCTAAGTATTTACTATACTTTTAATGCTTTTAACCCTAATTAGTACATTAATTTCCATGGAAATTAAACATGCATGTAGGATTCAATAAAACAACGGTTTTGATTGAATCTACAATGGAGAAAACTACATCTTAATAATGACAACATACTAATTCATCAAATCATAGATCTACATACAATTCAATGAATTTAATAAATTATTCTTATCAAAATACAGAGAATCAGCATGTATTATGCATGAACCAAAAGAAGGAAGAATAATACAACATAATCAAGTAAAGACATAAAGATGAGGCATGATCCTACTTAATAACTGTTAAAGTTTCGTAATTAGTACTAACCTCATTCTTCAAGATTTAATCTTGATCTTTACATTATAAACCCTCCTAGCACTGAACTTGAAGGAAGTAAGTACACAAAGAAGGAGAAGGAAGCCCCCTTTTATTATGGGTTGAACTCACTTTCCTAATACCTCTCCAATTAGTTCAAGTCTCATACATGGTCAAAAAATCAGGAAAAACCGTCCACATCTAATGACCAACTCTCACCTTTCAGAAAAACTCAATTTTTAAACTACAAATAATGCTAACTTTACTTAAACTACTAAATTGAAAGAAATAAGTGCTCAAACCCACACATTAGACTAGTTTAGTGGTCGAACCTATTATTAGTGATATGGATTTGGTTTACATGTCACAACGTCTAATTTATTCACCATACCAAGTACATATCCCTTGGAATTTAATCTTGGCCATTTGTCTCATATCATGGTCTTACCTGGTCATACTCAATATAATCGAACCGATAAAAATGAAAATTTAAAGTATCTTTAATTTGTCCTGAATAATTATACATCAAAAAATTATGTATGATGAAATTAAAAAATATTATGCTTATAAAACTCAAGCTTCGGGTTAGGGTATTACCCGTTTGTTACCTTGCTCAGTTTGGGCCAGTCTCGAGTCAATTTGAGTGAGTTCAACTTTCAGACCATGAGTATGGGGGCCCAGATAGCCATATGAGCATGTTACAAAAATTGGGTATATCCGATATATAGATGATAACTTCAAACTTCAATTATACTACAGGAGAACGTGAATTATCAGCATGTATTCAATGTCTATGAATTTTTTTGGCTTGTGTTAGCCGAGGGTTTTAGTGCTACATCTAAGTTGTTACAGCATTCCGTATCTGTTTGAGCATTTTAAGATTTTTCTTTTGCAAGAATAATGGGGATTTTGGTCAACCAAATTGTCCTTATGGGCCCAATTTGATTTGAGTCTCAAATCTTCGTCCGATTGAATTCAAGATTTCGAGGTCTATTTAGCTTTCTTGCCGCAATTTTTGTCCGTAAAATCACTATTAGACTTCGAGTCAGTTTTTACTTTTGTCGACGATGATCTAAACTTTCTACGAGGACCCCACTAGGCCTACAACTTGTCAAACATTCAGATCAAGCCATGTGGCAAGATCTAATTCCACCCCAGCTTTCAACCATTTTTTACAAGATCTCTCCCACTATGTTGGGAATTCCACCCCGAGCACCGCCGACCCCACCACTTTGGGCCGTCGCCGGTGACTCTCCTGCCACCGGACCAGTACTACCATGACTACCTCGCGGCTGGTTATCAACCCATATTCGTCACTACCACTAGCGCCGCTACAATAGCCACCGGTATAGCCGTTATGTTAGTAAGATTCTGCCGCCACCACCGCCTTCGAGGCATTTTTTGGTCGTGGCAAGCCACCACCAGCCAAGGTGATCACCCAAATTGACTCCCCTCTCCACAACCAAGCTTTTGAGACCAGCCCCAACTCTAGTCCTAGCCACGATCACCACCGCACCGCCTACAACGTTGCCACTCACGGTGGTGATTTCCCCACTTCGTGGGCATTTTCTGGCCAGCCTCTAGCCGTACTTTGTCTATCACCTCTGACTTAACCTCCTCTCTCGATCCTGCATCAGCCTTGCCCGCGTCCATCTCGCCCAAGCTAATTGTTCACTTTTTTGTGCCCATGTTTGCTTGTTCACGTCTAGGAACCAAGCCTGCCCATTCAGTCCAACCAGCCAGTTGGCTCAATCTGACTCGGTTGACTCACCCCAATCGACTCTGTCATCTTTATCAGCCATTTTCGTCCATATTTTGATGCATATTTACATTATTTGACATGTTTTAATGTTATTTTTATTTAATACTTATTTATTATTATTTATTTCTTCTTATTTATAACTTTATCGATTATGATGCATGATTATATGATCATTTATTATTGTTGATGATGTATTTACTTATTAGTATTATTTTTATTCATGTTTATCTTATTTAATTTAATTCATTAATCAATCATTATTTGTTTGCTGGCACACATTATTTATTCGTGTTCAATCATATATTCATATATTTGATATTTATATTAATATTATTCATGATTAATTACCATTAATTATTTATTCATTAATTTATTTATTTATTTATTTATTTATGAATTTATTTCTTTATTTACTTATTTGCTTTTGTATGTGTTGATATTTACTTGCATTTAGTTGCATATTTATATATTGTTATTCATATTATTATTATTATTCATGATTAATATATTATTTATTTTATGCATTAGTTATTAACTAATTGTTTATTTAATTAATATTTATGATTTATTTATCTATTCATTTGCATGAGTGTTTAGTTTGTTATTTATTATTGTTCCAATGTTTAATCGAATACCTATTATTTTATCTATTGTCCTTTTGATTATTAGGCTTGTTTTTATTTGCCTATTTATTTAGGATTTGGGTATGCATCGATTTACGTGTCATGCATTTATTCGTTTGTCTTGAATTGTTTCTTGTTTGAACTGATGTTATTATTAATGTGAGCACATACCACGACAATATATCATATAAAGTTGTTAGCCTTTTGCTTAAGAGTGGGTCCAATATATGTATTAGAGTTCGAGCTCAACGTACATGTGTAGTCATATTTAGAGCTTAGACCACATGTCTGTTAGGTATTTTCTCAAATTTACCGTTTTACTCTATCGTAGATTTGATTTCAATATTGTAGAACATGTTGAGTGGCTATTTTATCATACCTCACTTAATACAGGCCATCTAGACGCATTTACTACTATGATTAATAACACTCGAAAATGAGATCTCTTATGTTGTTTTCAACCACCTCACATTCCCTTCAAGTCTACTTATATGATTCCCTTTCCAACCCAATAAATAGTTTTTATTAAGTTTTCAGTGAACCGAGAGCCGGTGAATTTGACTTTGCATATACCGTGAGCGGGCGCAAATATAGGTCGCTGCGGGTTCCGAATTAGTAAGAGTTGTTCTATTCTCAAGGGCTTCTGACTTCTCTACATCTTGAACTTCCTCACATACGAAGAGGCATAATATAGATGAGTACTATTGTGAATAACGCATGTTTAGACTTGTGGTATTAGAGGGTACTGAAAGTGACAGCCTAAGAGTAATCAACCTTTGTGCTCTTAGCCGTGCATTATATATAGGTTTGGAGAGGGCATAAGTTATGTATTTTTTCTCGAGAGTGGGACTAGTTATTGTCAAGAGAGGTATTTCCCGAAAGTTACACGACACCCGTATAATTCGAAATGTTATCAAGTCTGCAATTTGATGACTACTCAATAAATACCCTTTGAGTGTTCTTATGAAGATTATATATTATTTTCCTTCATTGTAGAAATCAAATCTCACTTGATAATTTATACTAATTATTTTTTGGACTAATGACACTCGTTGCTAATATTTTTCTTATTATATATATAGGTATTATATTCCCATGTGCTTGGTTAGCTTTGGTAAAAAGACAAATAACTGCTACACATACTTGTGCTCACCGTGCCACTATTTTCTTTCATTTTTTTATTTGGGTTTGATGCATATTTCATTGAATATTGGTTGTGTATTTATTGGTGTCCTCCATTTTCAAGATACCAAAAGTGTTACTTCAATCTATTTATTATTTGAGTTTTGTAAATTAACCAATTTAGACACGACTCAACTTGATAATAATTCTGATCTGATTCTTAGGTGAACCACCTAAGAACCAAAGTGTTACAATATTAGCTCTATCCTACTCAAGGGAATGAAAATAAAACAAGTAATATTTACAAATGGGCCAATTATTATAATAAAAGGGCTATTAAATCAAATAAAATGTGTTGTGTAACGTGTGAGAATATATTAACTTCAATTCAAGTAAACTTACATGTAGAAATATTACTAAATATAATGCATAGAGTAATGGGAAAAAAGATATAATAAAAATAAAACTTATGTAAGATTATCTTTTATTAGAAGATATCTATTTTTTTAAAAAGGAAGCATTGAAACCAAATATAATGTGCTGTAACACACAATAAAACATTAATAAAAAATAATTCAAGTAAGTTAAGCACAAGAATATTCTTGTTAGAATATACTAATTTTAAAAAAATAAATAAAATGCGTCATGTTATCCCCAAAAAGTTATGCAAAAAATAAATAGAATGTATTCCATAACGTCTTTCATAACGTATTATGGTAATATATTAATAAAACATTCACTTCAATTATGATTATGAGTAGGAGTATTCTCAATTAAAATGTATCATTTTTTTTAAAGTATAATCTAATAGAAAAGAGGTATTAAATATAATAAAATTTGTTAGAATATTAACAAAAATTATTATAAGTAAGATTATACTTGATTAAAAAATATCCATTATAAAACGGAGAGCTATAAAATCAAATAGATTGTGTTGCTTAATATGAACATTCAATTCAAGTATGATTATGAATAGTAATACCATTAATTTGAATGTACCATTTTTTTTCAAAGTATTAATTAATTAAAATTATTTGCACAATAGGCGAAAATGTATCATTAAAAATTTCATGCAATTAAGATTACTGAAGATTGCCATTTTAAAAAAGAACATAATATAATATTCAAATATATACAATTAAACTTTAACTCAAGAAAAATTATTTTTCCATACATAACTAATAGATATATAGTTAAATTATTATTTTGCATAATGTATATTAAAATTCTTATAAAACAAACAATATAAATTTACACAACCATAATACAATAATTTAGATTTAAGGATGTCATGTATACAATTTATATGGCTATTGATTATCTAATGTTAACTGTTAGAATTTGTGCTTTTAAGACAAAGACATAAGGCCATCTAACAAACTAATTTTAATTGTTATTAAAATTTAATGAAGTTACATGCCAACTTAATACTCTTATTAGCACTTTACTCATTTCAATTTAATGGAGGTTTATGATTTTATATTGAATGGACGAGATACCTAATAAAGGTTACATGTTGTGATTAATATTTAGGATTTATACGGAAGAATAAGGATTTATGTGGACGAAGAAGTGAGATAAGTTATTTTTTATTCATAGAGGATTGACATGAGGATTTTTTATGTTTAATAAGGTAATAGGTTTCCATACATCAATGAAACCATGTTATATTGTTGTAATATAGACGAGATTTAGCACATCAATCTCCATTGTGGTGTTCATACATTAATGAAACCATGTTGATATATTGGTGTAATATAGACGAGATTTAGCACATCAATCTCCATTGTGGTGTTCAATGGGAGATAAGTCGTTCAAAATTTTCTAAATTACATAAATTAATTGTAATAAATATCCATACGAGATAAAAGACGCTCAAACACATTCACACACAATAATTATTGCTATAAATAATTAATCATAGAATATGAAGAAACAAACATAGCAATTGTACTAAAGTTAAACACAAAGCTCACATGTATTTGTTTTTAAATATTATCAAAGTGAATAATACATATTTCAACTGGAATTTGGTCGCTTAATTAACTAATAGAATGAAATATGTGCAGCAAAATATTAAGTAAATACAATTTATGTTTGATTCTTCTCATATCTATAATATATATATATATATATATATATATATATATATGCACACACTAAAAGTAATACTCGCATCCCTGTTGAGGGCATAAAAGAAAACCCAAGTCACCACCTCTAATAAGGAAGCATACAGACAAGAAACTACTTGCTTTCGTCTTGCCCCAAACAAAGATGTCTTTGCAGAAGTAAAAAGAAAAAAAAAAAGTCTGTTTTGAATTCTATTCTTTCTTGTTTCTTGTACTCCATTTCAGTTCCCAGAAGACACAAGAAACAATGGAAACCTTTCTAAAGAGAATGATTTTGTTTGTAAAAACGATAATAATGAAAACTATGAAATCCTTTTTTCATCTTTTTAATAGTAGATTCCTCTTTCAGTTTTATTCAACTGTTAGCATATGATTTACATCTAGCTATATTAAATCCTAAATCAATAAACAACAGAACGTGGAATCATCATCTAACCAACCTACACACTGACTAAACAAGCAATGGATGCGAGAATCAAATCACTAAGCTAACATGAGAGTTTTGCGATAATCAATCAGTGTTTTATGTCATCAATTTACACAATACTATAGAAAACAGCAAAACGTGGTAAGTTTTCCAATTCAGTTTTACTCAATTGCATGTGACTCATATCTTCTTATATTTAAATCCCAAATCAATAAACAAGTAACGGATGCAAGAATCGAACCACTAAGCTAACATACAGTGATTGCAGTTTTCTTCCAGATAATAAAAAGAATCAAACTTTGCGCCGTGCATTACACAAGTAAATAGATCCCACTAAGAACAAAAAACAAATAAAAGAATCTGACCATTGAACTCAATCTTAAATACCCAAAAAATAATGATCTGTCAGAAATTCAGCTTTCAGTTCGCCAAATATTAATCTCATTTAATGAATTATCATGAACATATAACAATAACATGGATTTTTTCACTAATAAGATTCCTTTCACAGCTTTACTCAATCGTTGGCATATAATTCATATCTGATCATATTGAAATCCTACATCAATAAACAAAAGGCCTCATGGAAACATCATCTAATCAAACCCACACTCTGATTTATGTTTAAGATTTTTCAAAGAAAAGTAGAATTAAACAGCAAATTTAACAAGTAATTGTTCTAGAAGCAATAATCAGATCACTAAGCTAACTCTTATATTAGATATGCCAGTATTTGCAGCAATCAGTTAATGTTTATGTGTGTAAATTCACACGAGAATATACACAATAATAAACTTTTCCAAAAAAAAGTAGCATTAAACAGCAAATTTAACAAGTAATGGTTCTAGATGCTATAATCAGAGCGCTGAGCTATTACATTCGATACATGCGATTATTTCCGGCAATCAATCAGTGTTTATGTTTATGAATTTACAAAAGAAAATACATACAAAATAGTTAAAGATGGAAACTTTATCGAAATTAGAGTAACAAGAAACAGATTAAAGGAAGAAAAAAAAACCAAACCTTCTTTTCTTTTTTTGGCTGGACGACCGACCATCCCCTCTAAATCGAAGAAGAGGAGACGAGGAAGGATCGAATCCGCTGCAACAACTCGGCCTTGACGGAGTCGGGCACCGAGGCGCGGCCCTTGGGGGTGATGAGGTGGACGAGGTCGTCGACGGTGACGTTGTTGCGGCCCTTCTTGTTGGCAAAGGCCCTGCACAGCGCCTTCATCTCGTCCCGCCAGCCGCACTCCACCAGCCGCTCCCGCAGCAGCTCTTTCAGCTTCTCCTTCTCCCCGCTCTCCACCAGCTTCACGTCGATCAGGTCCTGGAGGGAGGGCTCGCCGGCGCTGCCGTCGGGATCGGGGGTCGGTGGGCGGTTGATGGAGGCGGAGCGCATGGTCGGGGGGATATTGCAGGCGCCGTCGGGGGGGGGATCGAAGAGTGGAAGAAAACATGGTGCTTTTAAGCCAAGCCCATCATAATAAAAGCCCATCTCACCTTTCACTCGACTTGTGCTATATATAAATTCTAATTTTATAAATAAATTCTAATAATCAAATGAGAAAAGAATTTTTTTAAAAAAAATTATTGTATTTTAATTAATTAAATATCATGCCTTTAATCAGAAGCTAATATTGAATTATTTTTTTATTAATAATTGTCAATTATGACAAATAGTTTAAATGAATTGATTATGCATTCAAGTTTGGGTAAGTTGTACTCGATTTTAAGTGAAGATAAATAGCCTTCTAGTAAAATTGAGTTTTGAATTAAATTAAGAAAAGGTCGAGTTTTGTTTTTCTATACATTTGTCTTCTATATAATTAACATAAAGGTTAAAATTTTCAATCTCACAACAATTAACATATTCTAAATAGTTTACTTATATAGAAAACTATATTATTATCATCAAATTAAATTTTGAATTGAATTGAATCGAGTTGAGCATCAAGTAAATTCTAGTTTAATTCAACTTCGAACATAATAATAATCAGTAAAAGTCAATTTCAAGTATACATAGAACTCGACTCTGCTCAACCCACTTCTTCTTTAACAACCGTAGTCCATGCGTCCATGCTCCAGCCTCCGGGTCATCATCAAGGGATATATTAGGTATTTGATATGTGTGGTACCTTAAAATTTACTTATCCATCGATTTGGAATGGTATGTTTCGAATAACTTAAAAAGAAAGTAAAATGTAAATAGTAGTCACATATAAACCATTAATTTAAATAATGACAACCAAATAAAATGATAAAATAACTTTGGAAGTAATATTGACATAGAGTGTAGTATTTACCTAAATTATCTTTTTCATTCGTAGTTTATTTTGATTGCTCCACAGGATCTCATTGGATTTCTGAATTGAAAAACCATCATAGACTTGGTTATGTTGCCCTCTTTAATATCTAAAATTTAATAGTGTGGGCTTGAAGTTCGTGGGCTATTTGTAGTTAAATAAGGGCCTCATATTAAAAAACGGTCTTAGAGAATTAGTCGTGAGCCCAACAAACTTGTGACCAATCCCATGTAGAAAGCTCTATCCGCTTTTAATAGGACTTCATATTTGAGAATCATACTCTCAAGTTGTGTAAAACCCACGCTTCGAGTCAGGGTTTTATATTTAGAACCGGTCGGTTCGATCATCATTTTCGACTCGAGTATGTTTCAGAACACGTGTACCGAGCCGATGCTAGTCGCGTGTATCAGCTATGAGGGGTCATGCGTACCCAAGTATATAATGATGACATCATGAATACAGCAGAAAAGAATGAGTTATCAGAATATATGAAAGTATGCAGTACAATTTTTTTTATTTTTATGCAGTTTGATCATAGAAATAGTTTTAAGCCGTTTATCGCATTAGGATGTGTTACGGGTAGTTTGGGCGGGTTGATAGTTATAAAGCATGCTATTTTGAAATTTTGATGTTTATTTTATTTTCTGGTATTTTTTCCAATTTTTATGGATTTTGTTTATAATTTATTTCGAGTAAATAATTATTTTGACTCGTGACGGAGTCGAGTCAAGTATTATTTACAAGTTTGCCACCGAGCCCCTTTTCTTCACCCCCGACACTTCCTTCTTCCAAAACCTAGCACCACCCTCCATTTAGGGCCGCCGCCATCATATCGGTGCCGCCCGGCCGCCGACCGGCGCCGCTCCACCCCACCACGTCGTCGCTGTGTCGCCCCGACCGACCCCGACCGCTATAACCCCACCACGTCGTCGCCGAGATGCATTCGCGGGCCGATTCCGGCGCCGGCGACCCCCACCATCGCCGTCCAGTGGCCGCCTCGAGCCCCTCGACCTCCCAGCTACCTTTCCCGACCAGAGCGCCACCGATCACCACCCTGGCCGACCCGATTTAGCAAACCACCGCCGCCGCGCCTGTTTTCTCCAGTTTCCAGCAAGCCGTCGTCTCCGTCGGCCACGCTGACACCACAAATGTGTCGGGCTCGTTGAGACGGTTCCAATGGTACCCTATACGGCCCCTATCCGACCGATAGACGCCGTCGGCAAATCTCGCCAGAAAACCGTCGAAAAGTCGCCGGAAAACCGCTGATCTCGCTGGAAAACCACCGAAACTCGTCGGAAAACCGGAATTGGTGGAATTTGCTGGAATTCACCGGAGTTTCCACGGAGTTCACCCAGTCGAACCCGATCGAGCTTCGGACGCCGTGGAGCGCCGAATTCGAGGTTTGAGATGCACGTACAACGAAGCCCTAACCGTCGCCGATTGCCTACGACGCGAGGTATAATTACCTCTTATCCTAATGTGATTAATTATAATTGATGATTGTTAGTAGAACATGCTAGGATTGAGTAGTAGTTATGATTAATGATTGATTAATTGATAATGAGGTGATTAAATATTGATGAAGTGATAAGTGACACGATTTGACTAAGTGCGAACGAACAGCTAAGTGATCTAATGAGAGAGATCGAGGATAAGCATGATAAGTGGCTAGGATGTAATTTAGGAAAATATAATAAAAATTTGCATGAATATGAGGACTTAGAATTATTATATTAATGATTATTGAATTGCTCGATTGATGATGATTTGCCTTGTATATTGATCATGTTGGTTTGATGCATCATTTAGTTATCGAGCGTTAGTATTTAGTTCTGATGTGTAGGTACGGAGTAGGAGCTCGCCGCCTAGGCTCGATGACACGCTTGGAGCTTCTACCAGGTCCGTTAAGACTCGCTTCTGTTTTACGTCTTTTCTATTGCATATTTGATTATAACTTGCAGGATGAGTTAAGTGGCGTTTTATCAGATCCCACTTAACTCGGGTCATTTAGCCAAACTGTTTTCCGGACTAAAAACCCTCAAGGATGAGATCCCTCGAGAATGATTTCGAAAATAAGATCCACAGCAAGTTGCCTTCGGGCCTATTTTATAAATCCCTTCCTAGGCCTATATATATTTTTATCGAGTTTTCAGTGAGATCAGAGACGGATAAATCGACTGCACGTACCATGCAGAGGATGCTGTGACAGTCAAAGCGGGCTCTGGATTAGTGCTAGCGGACTGTTCCATTCCGGAGGGATCCTGACAATTCCACGTTTGAGTTCCTCACACCCGGAGAATGTGGAGGTTTACGGGTACTATTTAGTACAGCGCATGTCATGACTTGTGGTTTCCAGGGTACTGATGGCGACTGCCTGAGAGTACTCGGCCTTTGTGCTCAATGTCAGGAGAAATATGGAGGTGAGGAGAGGGCTTAGGATTTGAGACCAGAAAATGAAGAAAATGCCTAGAACGGCAACAACAGCAGCAATTCAGTCAGTTCGGGATGCTACTGGGTCTACAGCCCAATGGCTCCTCAGTAGATGCCCTTCAGAGAGTTCATGAGGAGTATATGGATTTTCTTTCATATAAGAGTACGCTCTCATAGCCAGTTTGTTATTAGTTATATTCCGGACCAGTAACGCTCGTTACTGACGTTTTTGTACTATATGTAGGTGACGAGTACGAGATGGATGTGCCAACTGGACGGAGGAGCAAGGAGGTTTTTTGCACACACACATATGTTTGGTGAATGATTGTCTAATATTTCGTTGATGCTTTTATTATAATTGAACTGATGTAAGGTAATGAAAAGTATGATGATCTGATAAAGTGCTACGACAAGATGGTATGATATGATGAGAAACATGGATGATGTACAGGTAGGCTGAGACCCAAGACGCATATGCAGTAGATTAGACTTGTGTGTGAACACTGATGTGCTGCATTTTTAGGGGAAACTCTGTCCGTTTTAATTTAAATATTTTTTTTAATTCTACTGAAATTATTGCCTTCATATGAATTGATTGTTAAGTCATCCGTGTAGTATCATGTTAGGGTTTTACGCATTCATGCATGTATGACAAGTTATATCTTCATCTTAAGACACCGAGATTGGATCCGCACGAGTTGGGTTTGGGTTAGTTGACCTAACCGAGGCCCATAATATGTCGGTTCGGTTCACGAGGGTGAACCGGATTTGGGTGTTACAAGTTGTATATAAGGGTGCTAAACGAGCGAGCGAACCGAGTTTGACTCGAATATTTGTTACGTATTCGAGCTCGACTCGACTCGAATAACTTAAACTGTTTGATTTTTTCGAGCTCGACAGTTGGCGTGATTTAAACCCACAACCTTCTTCAAAAGTTAAGGACTTGAATACCTATCATCTCAACTATCTAACTTCTTTGCTAATTTATTGTAGATAAATAAAAATAACTAGTTATAATTAAATTTATTAGTATATAATATTTATATATATATATATAATATAAAAATTATATTATTATATTATTTTATCGAGTCAAGTTACAAATCGAGTTCAAGTAAAATTCGAGTCATATTCGAGTCGAGTCGAGTCGAATACGGCGTTACTCAAGCTCAGCTCATAAGATTCGAGTTCGAGTTCGAGTATTTAAATGTCGAGTTTCGAGTCGAGTCAAGTCGAATCGAGCTAACGCAAAATGCTCACGAGCTCAATTAGTAGCCCTAGTTGTATGATTACAACAAACTAGTTTAAAGTTTGTAATAATAATTTTAGAATATTTTGCAGCATTTAATGTATGATTATAATTAGTTCAAAATAGGTCATAGGTCTTGATGTTAGAAAACTCGGGTCTTAAAAGCATACGTAATCCAAGGGAAGCAGTAAACGTATATTTTTCCAAATTCATTTTTTGACCCAGCAAGCTCTGAATTTAGTAAAAAAAAAACCATTTCAATAATCCCCCTCCCATCTTTACAATGAAAATGATGGCATTGTCAGTGTACTCAACATTTACGCCACTAATAAGTCATAAGTATTCTGTCTTCCTTTAAAAAATATATTGCTGTGAACTAATAACTTCCTGCACCATCATTTGAAGAATAACTTTTATGGTCAATTTACAAAAGTTTCATAAGTAAATTATTTTCATATCTTAGTAAAGTGTTGAGTATATATGAAAAAAATTCAAATTACAAAACTGTTCTGCCTCGGGTAAAAATTTTACTAATGCCAGTTATTACACGTAAAAATGTTTTCATTTGTCAGCCAATTTGACCGAACTTGAATTTTTTTAATTGAGAAAATTATGATTAATGGGCACTTTAGTGTTCTATTTACAATTCAAGGGGTTGTTATATGATATTCCCATTTAAAATATACTTTTCACGTAACGACTTAATTACTTTATCTTGCTGGGTTTTGATGCAGATTTTGTTTTTTAAGAATTTGGCGACAGCTGCGTTATCCCGAGGGACACTGAATTTTACGTCCTTCGGCTAGATCTGGCTGCTAGATCCGATTGCTCAGAAGATGGAGGAGAGGTGAGAGATCGGCACCTGACCTGTGACACCTATGTTGATTGATTCAAAGCCATCCGTTTTTCCTAAGGTTTTATTTGTTAAGCATAAAATAAATATAAATGATATAAAAATTTTAAATAATCAATCTTATTAAAAATAATATATATATATATATATAATATTTTTTAAAAAAATTAGTATAGACTTATTATATTTTATATTTAAATTACTTTTGAGTAGGTCACCTTTGTGTTTTTTTATATAAAAAAATTCCCTCTTTTCTTATCTCTAATTTAGATAAGATAAAGGAGAAAAATTAATTCCACATGAAAGTGTATATGAGTGACCTACTCAAAAGTAATTATAATTATTTTATACTCTCACTTAAATATAACTATACATAATTTAGATAAAAAATAATTTAGTTAATGTTATTTTATACATAAAATATATTATATTTGTGAGATCTCTTAATTTAGTCTCACATTTAATACCCACTTAGTTAAAATATTATTTATAAGTGGGAATAAACTATATATCTTTAACTTAGTTAACTATTTTTTAATAAATAACTTAGCTCATTAATTTACATTTTGGGTCAGGGCAGAGCTTCATATTTCCGTTTTAGATGGTGGGCTGGACTAAGGACATTGGTAGACTACCGGTCACGGGCTAAAGGGCTAGGGCTAGCAACGGGCCTATTGTAAAAATTTTGGGGATGAAATTTTCTAAGGTGGGTAGATTATGAGATCCATCAACTTACTCCTATATGTAATACCTACTAAGGTTAGATCCTATTTATAACTAAGAATTGAATATAGATCTTTAACTTGGTTAACCACTTTTAAAACGATGACTTAGCTCATTAGTTAATATTTTGGCCAAGGTCGTTACAAAATTATGAGATATCTTAATTTAGTCTCATATCTAATCCCTACTAAGGTAAAATTTTGTTTACAAGTCGGAATGAACTAAAGATCTTTAACTTGGTTAACTATTTTTGAAAACATAACTTAGTCTATCAGTTTACACTCTGAGTTGGGTCGTTACAAATGGTATCAAAGCCTTCGGGTTTCATGTTAGATAGGGGCATAGATTAGGGACGTTAGGTTGGCTTCTGGTCATGGGCCAAAGAAAGTTATATGCTGAGGCCAGCAGCGAGCCAAGTTGAGGAATTTTAAGGATGAAATTTTTTAAGGTGGGTGGATTATAAGATCCTTCAACTTAGTCTTATATCTAATACCTACTGGAGTAAATATAGATTTTTAATTTAGCTAACTACTTTTGAAGATATGACTTAGCTCATTTGATTACACTTTGGGCTAGGTCATTATAAAATTATGAGATCTTCAACTTAATCTCATATTTAATACCTACTTAGGTAAAATCTTATTTACGAGGGAGAATGAACTATAGATCTTTAATTTGGTTAACTACTTTTGAAGAAATGACTTAGCTTATTAGTTTGCACGTTGGGCCGGATCATTACAAATGGTAGAGAACCTTCTGGTTCTATGTTAAATGATGGGTCAGACAGGACGTTGGCTATGCTGCCGGTCACAGGCTAAAAAAAGTCATAGGTTGGGGCTAGCAACAGGCCAAGTATATAAATTTTGAGAATAAAATTTCTTAAAATTGGTGGATTGTGAAATCCCTTAACTTAATTTCACATTTAATACTTATTGGGGTAAGATCATGCTTATAAGTTGAAATAAATTATAGATTTTTAACTTGGTTAACAGCTTTTGAAAAGATAATTTTATCCATTATGTTGAACTTTGAGCCAGATTATTACAATATTTATCTACTTTTACTAGGTTGACCATTACAAAATTTTCCTGTCATTTACAATACTTTCATAAATAATTTAATATTATTATTAAAGAGGAATTCAATACTGGTCTAAGATTAAAATAGTAGAATCAGTCAATCAAATTAAAAGAAAATCTTAAAAAAAGATAAAAACGCCTACTCCATATAGTCATGGGTTCAAATCTCACCAACCCAAATTTCTTTAGAAAAAAAAATAAAAATACCTTTTCAAACCCCAATTTTTATAACCAAAAAATATATATACCATTTCATGGTTAAAAGTTACATGTTTGAATCTCGTTAACTTCAATTTCGTAAAAACATAAAATAGAAATAGCTTTCGTGGTATTAGGTTACTAGTTTAAATCTGACTAACCTTAAAAAATATATATTGAAAAAAATCAAATAATTATAATTCATCTTTTTCTTCAAATAAAATATATACATTTAAAGTCAATCAAAATCTATATGTAAGATATTAAGTTATTATACTCTATCCTATTATTCGATGAGACTTGATATATAAAATTAAAATTTATTTGATATAGATTGTGTATTGCACAACATCATGTCTAGTTTAGATAGGAGATGTGATTCTCTAAGCTAGGGTAGAAAATTTTTCTGCCCCAAACTTTGATTTGGGTCATCATATTATAAGAAATCAGATATATCCTTTAAAAAACAAACCCAGTGGTGGCCAGTCTTGGTTGGATTTGGCCGCACATTATCTAGTAGTGAGGCCAAATCTGGTTGTGCCAAAAAAAAAAAACAGATTTGGCCATCATTGGCTAAGTCCGACCGCCACTAACCGAACTTGGTCGTCCGCATGTTAGATCTGATCGGGGGATGGCCAGGTCCAACTGGCAGCAGCCATATCTGGCTGCACCACAAAAAAAAAAGAAAAAACTTTGACCGGAGAATGGCCAGGTCAGCAATGGCGCGACTTTAAAAATAAAAAGAAGGGGATGGAAGAGTGTTTTATTTATTTATTTATTTTGAAATTTAGATCATCCTTATGATCGGACGACTAAGATCAAGGTGAATCTCTTGGTATGCTAAGATAAATTTTTTTCTTTAGATAATTTCTTAACTGAATCCATAGTTTTTACTTCAAAATAAATGTCTAACAAAACCAAGTGGGAACAGAAGTGTATTAAGCCACCATTTAATCATAATATACAAGTTACAAGTCATTCTATATTTGGGGCCATCCACGTGGTGCGTCGAATCCTGGGTTTGCAATAGCGTCGGGTGGCGAGTAAAAATTTGTTAGTCAACCCCTTGGGCTGCGTCTACCAGTCCCGGGCCATTCCAATGCCCGAACTTGACCGAGACCATCAAATTGACAACCCAATATCATATCAATCCATTCAAAACTATTAATTGCTGGTTTACATGCTGGCGTAGAATAAACAAGTAATATACTTGTGTCTTAGTGATGTATTTAGCCAGCTCTTCCCACTTTGTAATTCCTGATCACCTTCCTTTGACATGTTTAAAATGTCATGCAGAATATTGTAGGGAGAAGTACATTTGTTCTTTCGGCGAACAGCGCATATCTACTTATGTTTTGCGATTTGAGTGGGTAATATATAGTAGTGTATAGCTTTGTTATGCATACATAAAATATTTATATGGTTAGAGCCTTCTCCACATGCTTAATTATTTTCTGTTTGTTTCAAAAATATATATATTTGAGTGGCCATCCTCATGGCCGTGTAAAGCATAATCATATCACTTTTGTATTATTATTGATTGAATTGATTTCGTCAGATCTTACAACTTACAAGTCATGGTCCAGATGTGGCTGCTTTTCATGTATGGAATGCGCGTATTTCTTTAGAAGTAAAAAAATGGCAGTTTTTAAATAAGGGGAACGACCAGCTCCTACTATTGTCAAATGCCCGACACTCATTAAACCTAAAGTAATAAAATGTTCATCTTTTTTTTTCTGGAAGAACATCTTTCAAATATATATTTACGATTCTAAGACTTGGCCTTGCAAATCAAAAGGCATATACAGAATAGAGATGTCTAAAACTTTTCGCTGGGGGATGTTTGAACAAACCCAAACAATTTTCATCTATTTCAAATGACAGTTTTATTAAAAAAAAATCAGACCGACTGACCAAGTCTTCCAATATTGTTTGGACGTTTGACGTGAATGTTCTTTCCCTCTCAAGTCCCCTTTTTCTTTTATGCGGCCCTACGAACTAGTCTACACACGTAGTTCACCTAAATGGCCGACCTCGATCTTGTAAAAATATGAATATTTAAAAACAATCAGCGAAGTTTTTGATAGAGATTTAATATATTTTGTGAATGCCAAGATACTACTCCAAATACCTCTCCTAAATCCTATACTATGCAAGATAATTTGCATTATACCCAATAATCATATCCTCCTATATTGAATTATATTGACAATCCAAATAAAATCATCTCAAGATTAAATTAACTCAATTTAGCCCGGATAAAATAAAAGTAATAGAGTTTTTATTTTTATTATGTAGCTTATAAATCTCCTATAATCAAAGTGAATTACATATTAGAAGTCCATTAAATTATTATTCATTTGATAATTATTTATAGGGAATAAAAGATGATAGCGATTCACTTAATTTATGGGACGTGAAAGATGACAACCCTTTTATATTGAATCTCGAAGCCTCTGTCTATTATTGGTCCTATAGCGTGAAGGTTTATAAAAACTATTGATAATATCAATTAATTCAAATATAAATAAGCTGGTAAGGCTTTTGATTTGAAACATTTTAGGTGGGCAAAATTTTAATGGAATTTTAGTGCATGATGGGTTGCAAATCTTCCAAAACATGCAATTGACGTATGGTGACTCAACAAATTTTGAAAATCTTCCAAAATACCAATCTTCTTTATTAATTGCTAATATACATGAATACGTCTGCCCTATTGCCTATTATCAAGTAAACAAAATAATTTAGTCTAATTAATACAAACTCAAAAGTTAAATTATCTATTTAAATGTAATTAATTAAATTAAAGTTTATAAACTTCATCCTTATTAATATATTAGATCTTTATCCTGATAAGTATTAGTTATTAAACTATTTATATGAATCAACTAATTAAAGGATTTTATATAATCTTGTCCATGTTGAGGTAGTTCGCAAAAGTTGTTTGCTTCTTAATGAATATGAACACGAATACGAACACGAACACGAACATGAACAAGAACGATAATGACTAGCGGACAAATTGTACCATTATTATTTACCACCCTTCATCTTACCAAGCATTTTGGTGTTGCAAATTATATAGTAGATGCCAATTATTGATTTCCATAATAATAAAGGCAAGAGAAGAAAGGAAATCAAAATCCGGTGCTGCGGATTCCGGAAACGTTCCAAATAGAAAGTCCCTGTAATTGGAAGCGAATTCAAATTCCAATCCAACCGTGTCATCGTTTAATTTTGAGCGACCGTGGGAAGACTCCTTGAAGGTTCCTCTATGCCTTTCTCCACACTTTGATCTAAGCTAAAATTCTATCAATTTTAATAATTGGTCTTTTATAACCCTATATAATCTAGGTCGTCCAATTACAAGTGTAGTTCAGATTAGATCTTAAAATAAGTAAAAAATAAACTCACTTATCCACCCTCCCCACAATTGCCACCGTTGAAACTCCGTCAGATGTGGTCGGTTATGACCGCCATGGGCCAGATATAGTTTCACGGGCCTATGTGACAGTCGGCGACCAGAAGAGCTATCGACAGTAAATAAAAATACAAATTTTTGCAAGCCGGTGGCTACCAGTGACTAGATATAACAAAGTGTAGCTATGGTTGTATAAGTCGGAATTGGAATCGGAATCGGTTTTTAGGGAGTCGGAATCGGAATCGAAATCGGAATCGGAATCGGAATCGGTCTAAATCGAACAAGAATCGATTCAGTTGAATCGGTCCAAAGTCGGTTATATATAATAATTTGATAATTCATAAATAAATATATAAAAATTAGATATTGATGTCATTTTAATATTATTGCGCATATTATATTTTATGATATTTTTTGGATTTTTTAAATTATTTTAAATTAGTTATTATTTTTAACACGAGTCAAATACGAGTTAAATTTTAATTACAAAAATGCCACCACTTTATTTCTCCCCCTCACTTCCCTCCCCCATCCACCACCACCGCCGCCG
>JAVDBV010087856.1:2927-20984 GCA_032619315.1 Piper longum | reverse complement strand
AAAGTTATTAATGAATAACAAAAATGAGTTGAAGTGATTGGCATGGTATATTATGAAAAAATGATGAAAGAATATTGAAAATATATAGCCACATTTGTATGTTGTTTTGGCATTTATTGGCATACAAGTAGGCTTGTAGGTAATATAATGATGAAAGATGGTGGTCCTTAAAAGAGTGGCATACATGTAGTGGCATATAAAGTGGTTAACAACATAACAAATACTATGCATGTACTACAGTGACAAATACAACGAAGAGTCGAGGAATAATTTGGGTGGATCAAAGCTTCTACAGGTTGTCCGCAAGGGGCCATCATACTTGACATTGTTGAGCATAGTATTAACGAAACTGACCCTCTAACGACCAGTGTGTGACATGTCGCTTAAGACGTGACTCTCCCTGTCTCCAACAAAGAAGTTCTTAGATACCATCGAGAATAATAAAGATGTGGAGGTCATATTTGATGAACATATAACTAGCGTGACACGTATGATTTTGATTTATGTGGAGAGGATAAAAAAGTATATATTGAAGAGGAAAAAGAAAGATGGAGAGGCTGAACCATCTAAACGTAGCAACACCCATACAGTGGTCAGATTTCAACTAAGAGGGGATGAACATGGCAATTGCAGACATTATACGAAATAAAAGGTAGGTAAATGGGTTACTTGGCATGCTTGTATTTATCTTGTATCAACATGTTTGCTGTAATTGAGTCCAAGTTTAATGCACTTATTTTGCAGGAAAGGAGATGAGGATGGAGAACAAAACCACGCTCTTGAGTGCAATATTAAGGAGTAAGAAGGGGTGTTGGGAAACATGCATATAAATCCTAATAAAATCTCAAAAAATAGGAAAAAATCCCATAAAATACATTACGCAATATAACACTACAATGACATATTATGTATATTATTATATTATATTATTGAGTCGAGTTTGAATTGAGCTACAAGTCGATTTCAAATCGAGTTTGAGTTATAATATAAAAGTGTCAAGTCGAACACTGCCTAGCTCAAACTCGGTTTGCAGGATTCAACTTTGAATTACGAGTCGAGTCGAGCCAAGCCAAATGCCAAATTCTCATGAGCTGGCTCACTTAATTAGTAGCCCTAGCCATACCTTCACCCCTCCTGCCACAATTGAAACCAAAGTTTCAAATATTCTACCATGATCATAGTGGACTAATAACCAGTATGGAGCATGTCTACTCTTATTAATATAAGGGAAATTAAAAGTTACACTTCAATAAAAAGTCAGAAATTTAAATATTTAAAATATAAAAAGTCAAAAAACTATATAGAATATGATAATTTGATTATATTTATATATATATGTATGTACGTATGTATGTATGTATGTATAAGTTAAGCTTTTGTGAAGTGAAGCTTTAAGAATTGGCCAAAGTTTTTGTTTTCAAAACTGAAAGTGGTATAAGAGAAAAAGAATTTAGAGCTACTTAGGTAGGTGATGGAGGTCAATGTCGGGCAAGTCATCAAAAGCCATATGAAGGTGTGAATGCGATTTGGATTCGATTTCTTTTAAGAAATTCATACTTAATGAAACTTTATTTTGAGATGATGTTTTTGTCACAATTAGTCAAGAAAATTTAAAATCCATCTGATTATAGAGTTACTGAACAATTAATATTTAGTAATTTAAATAAAAAAATAAGTGGAATATCCCTAAAATAAATTCAACTAAGATTTATAATAAAGGTTTATTAGAATTTAAACAATCATATATTATAAAAATTTATGAAAAAGTATTAGTGTTAGCAATATTATAGTGTATTTATTAAGTAATAAAATAATAGAGGAATTAAAACAAGAATTTAATTATGTCCACATAGGATTTGTATAAATTACTGTTAAGCCTCTAACTAAAGAAGGTTTTAATACTTCCTTATTAGCATGCTTAAGAGATAAAAGTCATAATAAGTTCCAGGACTCTTTATCATGAACAATTGAGTCCAGTTTATTTCAATAAGTCTTTGAGATCTTCATGTGAAGGAAGCCTTAACCTTGAATCTTTAGACACAATGTTATGATATGCTTAATGGAGATATGAACATTTGTGTAGTCTATATGATATGCCTAAAAGCTATGACTACCACTATCCAAACTCTAGGATCATATATACTAAAAGAAGTACATTATTCCAAGTAGATTTTAATAAAGCTAATGTTTTTGTCCCTAACACTATTACTTGGTCCAAAATTGAATTGCCACAATCTTGAAAATTAGAAAGAATCGTACCTCCCCAAGTTAATTAAGCGAAATGCAGAAAAATTAATTGAAACTCGGGATGGAGACGTAGAAATCTTGTTCGGAAGACCTAGTGTCTCTAATTCACCATCCTTAGAACATTCCACCTCATCTAGTGTAAAAGGTATTTTCATATCTGACCATTAGATTTTGCATGGTATGTACGCAGATAATCCTTCATTTTTTTAGATGAAATTTAAAATAAATACTTGCCTGTTTATTCCCAACACTGAAAAATGTTCTAAAGAATTTATATTAGATAAACATCTCGATTTAGAAATTGGTATTTCAAAAAAATTTCTGCTAAATAATTAAAAGACTATAAGGAATTATATTATAATTATTTAAGATTAACAGGCTATGAGCTTCCATTTGTAAGTTGGTTTAAAACTGAATATTGTCCTAAAATTTGAGTCTCTATAAAAACAAGAACTTGGGATACATGTGATGGAAAAATAGTTACAACTAGCATCCTTCTTTTGGCAACATCCTATATGGGAATATTGAAGCTACTTCCTTCAAAAAATTAGATCCAAAGAAAGTAGCTAATGAAGATATAACCACAATAATTAAACAAAATAACTTTACTCATTTACATTTATAGACTATTGTTTTTCATTTATCTCAACTTGAGGGAAAATGGATACCAAAAGATAAAGGAATAGAAAAGATTATTGTAAACAGAGAAAAAATTAAGCCAGTACTAATAAAGGATTTAATACTAGTATGCCAATAAATGATGAATTTTTAGAAAAATTAACTAAAAGAATAGGTTCTCTTAAAATAAATGAACCTATCAAGGTTATTAATGAATATTTAGATTCAATAGAAAATTTGGTTAACCAGTTTAGTTCCGATAGAATTGAAATGGCCAAACCACTTATACAACAACCTCTTCCACCTGGAAGAGATTATTATTAAAGACCAAGGCCAGCTTTAGTTCTATTTGAAGGAAATGCAATGAATTCAGCTTTGTCCTATGATAGCAAATCCATCTATGAATGGAATATTGATAGATAATCTGAATACTTGGTAATAAGTACTCTAAATAACATGTTTTCTATTATATTCAGAACTGTTGATAATCAGGATAGACAAATAGCAGAATTTATTACTGCCAGATTTTCTAAACAATTAAAGGGATGGTGGGAACATTACCTTACTCCACCCCAAAAATTAAAAATCCTTGGAGCATTAAAAATTGATCTAAATACAAATAAGCCTCAAGAAGATGTTGTATATACGTTAATAACTACTGTACTATATCATTTTGTAGGTGATACAAATTCTCTCAAAGAAAGGACACGAGAGTTAATTATGAATTTAAAATATCCATCTTTGATTTATTTTAGATGGTATAAAAATACTTTTTTATCTTTACCCGTCCAAAGAGATGATTCTACCCTAAATTTTTGGAAAAAAATATTTCTTCCTGGTCTACCTCCGCTATTTGTAGAATGGATAAGAAATAAATTAAGAAGTCAACATAATGGAACCATCCCTTATGGGATGTTTACCTTTGGAAAACTAATAAATGATGTTGTTTCCAAAGGATTAGTATTATGTAATGACTTAAATTCAAAAAAACAATTAAAGAAGTAAAAGTTGTTAGGAAATAGTTAGGAGAATTTTGTTATCAATTTGGAGCCTCTCCTTTCCCTATATCTCCAACGAAATTAAACAATCATAGAAAATCTTTTATTCCAACTAGAAAAAGATTTAGAAAACCTCTTAAGAAGGAAGAAAAAGGTAAAAATATAAATAATAAATCTTCGAAAGGAACTACTAAAAGAAAACTTGCTGGTTCTACACCTGTTATATATTGGGATTGTGGTCAACCTGGGCATATACGTAGTCAATGTAAACTACGAAAAAAAATTAAATAATTAAATATTCCTGAAGAAGAAAAACAAAGTTTATATGAATTATTAAGAAATATTAATGAAGTTTCTGAGTTGGGTATCTTAGAAATTGATGAATCTGTCTCTAATGATTACACCACTAATTATAATTCTAATTTTGATTATGATTGTGAGTGTAATCATTACAATTCTATTATGAACCTTAATGGATTAAGCATTAATATGATTACAACACAATAATCTATTTTATTAGATCTAATCGATTCTATAAAAGCAGTTGTGAATTCTGTTTATACTATGACTAAAACAAGATAAACCTTTGTCATTACAGGATTTAAGAACTAAAATTAATTCTTTGACAACGGAATTAGTTCAATTGAGAAGACGAATAGAAGAAGTCTTAGAATTAGCAAATGAAAACAAGCAGATAATGATTTTGACCTCAAATTATTTGAAGTTTCAGAATTTAATATCGAAGAAATATCTAACGCTCCTTAAGAATATGTAAATATTATTGAACAATAAATTTCTAGAAAATATGTTCTTAAGATTAAGATAGTAATCAATCAAGAATTCAGGTTAAAACATTAGCATTAGTCGATACTGGTGTTGATTGTAATATTAGAAGAGAAGGTCTTATTCCTACCAGATATTATGAAAAGATAATACAAGCACTATATACTCGTAATAATCAACGTCTAAAGAGTAGATATAAGTTATCCAATGTTAGGGTGTAGGTTAAAGATATCTGTATATATTTGACATTTATCTTAGTACAAGATTGGGGTAGAGATGTTATCTTTGAAAATCCTTTTATTGTTTTAATTGAATCATTTACCATTAATGATGAAGGACTTCATACAAAGATTAAAGGTAAAGAAGTAACTTTTAAATTAGAATTTTCAAAAAGAAAGACCCTCGGCTCTACGTTAAAAGAGCAATTATTTAGAAAGAATGCTTAAATTAATTTTCTTAAAGAAGAAGTCCAAAGCTTAAAGATAGAACAAAAATTAGAATTACCCGAAATCAAAGAACATATTAAGACATTTGAAGAATTATTTTAAGATGACTTATGCAGTGAGTTATATACATACATACATAGGTCCAACTAGATATATATTCCAAATTTTAAAATTATATATAAAATGTTTTATTTGACATTGAAAAAACTTTTGTGACCAATATCTAATTAATACCATTTAAAGGTTTTGGGAAAACATATAATTAAAAAACAGGCTACAAATTAAAATTTTGTGCAGTATACCGATTTAAATAACGTATTTAAAAGTATGGGACACAGATTTTCTGTAATGCAATTTGGTGTTGAAGCTATGTATTGAAAGTAATGAGGGTTGTTTTAAGATACCTAGATTGGCTTTAACTGCATCAATGAAGGTGCAGTTTCTCTTGCTCGTTATTGGGTGGGGGGACCTGTAACAATCTGCTAGTAAGGTTGATATGAAGTATGTGATGGAGGAAAATGTAATGGGGGCTGCCGGGCCTTCGATCCATCCGAGCTGAGCTATTGCTCATGCCGGTGAAAGTACACCTGATCCTATCACTCCTGTAATAATATGAGCACTCGCCGTCCATACATTTTCAATGGAATAGCAAGACATAAAAATATCATAAAAATGTGTCTTGCTATGGTTATTAGTTGCTAAACATTTGGCTGCAAAGCTCGTTCTAACCACACGTATATTAGCCATTATGAAGATCATAAATGGTCATATCTACCAAGGAATCAGACACCCATTATAAAGATCATATAGAACAACATATAGGATGCATATCGATGGAAGGACCAAAATTGATGGGGGGCTTCCTTTCCATCCCAAATAAAACAGTGAATTGTTGTTTAAAAGGCATGAATAAGAGGCCATTTCCAGTTCTCTTTGCCTTTCATTCATCTTCTTTATCCTCTACAGTGTAAGGTTTGATATCAACTTCACAGTCCAATTCGTCCTCTGATCTTAACCTGTTCATCGTCTTATAATGTATGATGGGCAGTAGTCACTATAGACTTTATACAGAACTATGTGAAACACCGACCATTGGCAAGAGCGACGAAGAAATTCAACATAGAGAGTATTGTACGTTGTCATGCCCCCAGGGGCAAAACTAATTGTGTGGTTACAGGATGTGTGGCCATGACAAAATAAGGTAATGCAGCTATCTAAATAGACAAATGGAAGACATTAATATGTCTGCTCTAAACGGTCAACATATATGCATTTTTTCTATAGTGAAACTGAGAATTTTGTTTGCATGCAAATTTGTAGCGTTGACCCAGCCACAGTTTAACACTCGGTGTATGCTGTATTTACTCTTTTGCCGGCGGTTTTGGGAAAATGATCAACTATCGATTATGGCCCACATGCAGTTTTCGTCATTCATACTCGTAAACGAAAGGTAAGTACAAACGGCATTTTTTTTTTCTTGGTCATTTAAATTTCACCTAGGTTGATAAGAATGCGATGTGGGTGTGAAAATGAAGAGTTCAGAAGCAAAATTCTATATGAAGCAACATTGAAAATACACTATTCATCCAGGCGCCACTAAGATGTATCAAGATATAAAAAGATTATATTGGTGGCCAGGTATGGGAAAATGATGTAGTTGAATTCGTTTTAAAATGTTTATCAACAAGTAAAATTTAAGCACCAACGACCTGAAACACTGTTCGACGAAGTTCCAACCTAGAAATGGGTGGATGTCATGTATGCTTTTGTAATTGGACTACCTTGGACTAAGAAGGGGCATGACGCTATATGGGTAGTAGTAGATAGACTCACAAAATTAGTTCACTTAATTCCAGTTAAGATGACTATGAATATGGATAAGTTACTTCAGCTCTACATGGATAATATTGTGAGATTGCATGATATACTTGTATCTATATTATCTGATAAAGATGCATGATTTATTGCTAGAATATGGAAGGAATTCCAAGAAGCAATGGGTATAGAGCTAAAGTTTAGTATTGCATTCCTTCATCACACAAATGGATAAAAAAAAAGACCATCTAAATACTAGAAGATTTGCTTAGATCATGCGTATTGGATTGACAAGGCAGTTGTGAAGGTTACATACCATTAGGTAGAGTTTGCCTATAATAACAGCTGTCAATCTATGCAATACGTCGTAGAATAGTGTAATGTTTAGGTAGTTTTTATATATCAATTTCATGTCCCCTACATTGGTTTTTATGCTAGTTTTGGTAAAAAAAATTGAAAATTTAGATTGTTGCAAGTTTTAGCAAATATTGGTAAATTGACCGTCAATTATAAAATAATGATATTTTGAAGGAGTGGCGCCAAGTTCATGCACATGTGCAAGTGGAGAAAGCTACCAGTTTATCAACCTATAATAGACCACGTGAGGCACTTCTTAATATGGTCAAATCAACCAATTCAGACCAGCATGCTTACAATTCTGCACACATGGAGAACACCTTTTGACCGACAAGGCACTTGTATATCTGCAATTGTTCCACCCTTAACTAGACAGACCTACCAACTCACACTTCCAAATTTTTAGATGGTTACCTTACAGAGCAAGGATAAAACATTGCCACCAAACCCCAATAATTAGGAAGCCACTCGTGTATTGTTGTTGAATGTGAAAGTGCATAGAAGCTTCCTCCAAGCCGGCTTTCCTGGGTTTGCACCTTGAATATTTGGACTATTGGAGACAAGTCCACAAACTTCACTCAATCTCAAGGGGACAATGGAACAAGTTAGAAACGTCATGACGATGTCAATACCTATCCAAAATATAAGGAAGGAAACCACTGGGAAGATGCTACATGCTCAAGAGAAGCTCTAACTATAATGACCCACCATTTTTCACAATATTATGGGCCTCGCTGGCCAGGTGTTACTCTAAATTTAATAAACCAACCCCATAACGACCAGCCCGAATCAAACTGGGCGTTACTTAATATGTTACATGAATAATATTAACGTAAATAAGTCTAGTATTTCTAACTTAACAAAAGGGAAAATGTATTATATGGCAATGTATAAAATATCTATCCCATAGTCTCCGATCGTTTTCTATATCTACATTTATAACACAAGGAAATATAAAGAAAGTCCACTTATTATCAATTCACCACCTGAGTTGGTAGAAGAACCATCCAGCCGTCCTTTATTCTTTAGTTCCAAGCTGCTAACCTGTGGAGGCAATTTCGCGTTATTGATAAAACTACTAAGCCGTATAATTAAGGAAACAAATCAAATATACTCCCTATTTTTATTTCAAAAGTCAGGGAGGCGCTCCGCTACACTCCTATTATGCGGGGAGGCGCTCCACTACACTCCTATTATATGGGGAGGCATTCCGCTACGCTCCTATTATGTGGGGAGGCATTCCGCTAGACTCCTATTATGTGGGGAGGCATTCCGCTACACACCTATTATTATTATTATGATTCAAATTGCGGCCCCGTGTTGGATTGAGTAAATTCCTTTACCCCGGTTACACACGATGCATGGTAGTCGAATCTGTGCTCCGGCTGACCAGGGCTGCTATAAGTGAATATACAACATTTCAATAATTATACGGAGCTGGTTAGCTTGTACGTAATCTTGCAATTGCAATTAACGATCCTAATCTGAACGAGAACATAAAATTATACATGAGTATAATTTTATTCGCGCAACAATGCATGCAACTAAATGATTAATATCTCTATCTTTATATCAATTCGACAATTTAATCAATATAATAGTAATTAAATAATTAACTAAAATAATAATTAAATAAATTCATCATAATATCTAATCATGTTAAACTATGTGAATATTCATCAAAACTAAAGAAAGGGTTTTCGAATTAATGAAAATGGTCATGAAACGGCGGCAAATGGCCTGAACTGAGATGAACTAGATCAAACCAGGTTGAACCAGAATAAATTGAAAGCGCTGAACCAACCTGGTCTGGTTTAAAATTAAAATTGGATGGGTTGTCTAGGCTGATGGGCATGGATATGGACATGGACATGGCTGGCGGACTTGGTCTGGCCAAACAGATGTGGTCGCGGATAGGCAGACCACGAACCGGGTATACGGGTCAAGCAGAGCCGCCGGTTCCCGTCGCCAAAAAATGCCGACGATGGCGCGGCTAGGGTTGCTGCCGGTCAGAATTGACGGCCCACTCAACAATGAGTAGGTTGGTGGTGGTGGTTGGTGAAGTCCGGCCGATGGTTGGCCCGAAATAGTGAAAACCCACCGCCTTGCAAGTTTGCATCGCCGGCGGTGATTGTGGCCACAACGGAGGTTGATGTCGGTCCAAAATTATAGATCTCAACCAGGGGAAGATTTTTAGTTGGTCGGATTGTCCGGTGGTGGCTGACCGGTTCCAGAAAATGGTCTAAAAGGCCATGGTGGTGGCAGAAATTGGCTCGCCGGTAGTCGTAGGAGGTACAAATGGAAAGGCAGACACGAGGTGGTCATGGGGGCATCAATCCGGTGGCCAAATACGAGATGGAGACTCGCCGACGGTGAGCCGAAGTGGAAGCCACGTTAAAATAGTGCAATGGTGGAAGATCTAGATCTTGGAAGGGTAGACGTGTAGTTTTTCTTTTTAGTTTAATTCTTTTCTTTCTTGTTGATTTTAGACATTAGTTTCCATGATAATCAAGTTTATTATCAAATCAACCAATGCATGCATGAAAATTAGGAATAAGAAGAAAAGAAGAAAATACCCGAGCAAGGGGGAAGCCGGCGTCTGTTAGAAGGAGAAAATAAGAATGACGCCCCCTTCGCCTTATATAATGAAATGACGGCTAAGGTATGTTAAGGAACCCTTTCGCCCGTATTTCACTTAACCGGTTAAACGGGTAATTAATATTGTTCACTTAACCGGTTAAATGATACTTAACCGGGTAAATAATACCTTACACTTGACCGGGTAATTAATAATTAACCGGGTGGCTGGTAAATAATTTAAATGAAAATATTAATTTTCCAACGTTCGGTCCTACCGTGTCGATTTTTTTTTCCGAGTCTTTACAATCTCCCCAACTTAGAAATATTTCGTCCACAAAATATCATAGCATTAACAGGATAATCGTCATTAAGTACATCTTTGGGATCAGTTCATGTTACTACAATTACAGTAATTTTATGACACAAACAGGCTAGGGTATTTTGTTGTCATTTCTTATTTAGCCTCCCATGTTGCTTCCTCTGGTCTCTGAATTCTCCACAATACTTTTACCAAAGGAATTTCTTTGTTCTGGAGTGACTTAGTTTCCCTTGCCAAGATGCGAATTAGCTTTTCTTCGTAGGTTAAATCCAATTGCAGCTCTAAGTCTGCAAAATTTGTGATGATATGATTTTCGTCTCGTACATATTTCTTTTGCATTGACACATGAAAAATATTGTGTACGCCATCAAGGCTTGGTGGTAATGCTAATCTATATGCACAATTTTTGACTCAATCTAGGATTGGAGGTGGTCCTATCAATCCTGGCTTTAACTTCCCTGATGTTCTAAATTTGATCTCTCCTTTCCTTGGTGATGTATTTAGGTAGACAAACTCCCCAACTTGGAACTCTAGGTCCCTCCTTCGATTATCAGCATAACTTTTCTGTTGATCTTGAGCTGCCTTAAGCCTTTGCTGAATAAGTTGCACTTTTTCAGCTACTTCTCTCACCATCTCTGGCCCGACTATGACTGCCTCGGTAGACTCCAACCAGCACGATGGAGATCTGCAGGGTCTACCGTATAAGGCTTCAAACGGTGCCATTCCTATTCTTGCTTGATAAGAGTTATTATAGGTGAATTCAGCCAAGGCTAAGTGTGTCTCCCAATCTCCTCCCCAGTTAAGGATGCAAGCTCTCAACAAATCCTCCAAAGTTTGAATAGTCCTCTCACTCTAACCATCAGTTTGGGGATGATATGTTGTACTTAATTTGATTTGGGTTCCCATAGCTTTTTTGAAAGCTTCGCAGAAATGTGAAGTGAATAGGGGATCTCAATCAAAGACTATTTCCTTTGGAATTCCATGTAGCTTAACAATGTTATTGATATACAATTCCGCTAGGTATTCCGCCGTCCTTATTGATTTTATGGGGATAAAGTGAGCTGCCTTGGTCAGATGATCCACAACCACCCATATAGAGTTATGTCTTTTCAAAGTCCTCGGGAGTTTAGTAATAAAATCATAAGTGACTTACTCCCATTTCTAAATAGGTATTTCTAAAGGTTGTAATAATCCACCAGGTAGTTGATGTTGAGCTTTGACCAGTTGGCACGTATGACACTTAGAAACAAAATCCACCATATCTCTCTTCATCCCAATCCACCAGTGGGTTTGCTTTAAGTCCTGGTACATTTTTGTAACACCAGGGTGTATTGAGGACTTTGAGAGATGAGCCTCCTTCAGAATATTCCGCCTCAGTGCATCATCGTTGGGTACACATAACCTCCCTCTAAATCTGATTACAATGTTGGAATCTACTACCATGTGAAGAGTTTTATCCAACATCTCATTCTGCTCCTCATCTTCCATTTGTGCTAGCTTAACTTTGTCCACCAATTCATTGGAAATAACCAGGTTTGCCAATAATCCTGTTAGTTGTTCCACCAGGTTGATGGCCACCACTTCTGCTGACATAGCCCAAAGTCCAGCTAGTTGTTGACCCTTGTCCACCTTGCCCTTCTGATTTAGAGCGTTAGCTACAATGTTCGCTTTCCCCGGATGGTATAAGATTTGGAAGTCGTAGCCCTTCAAATATTCTATCCACCGCCTCTGACGAAGATTAAGGTCATTTTGTGTGAAGATATACTTTAAACTCTGGTGATCAGTGAACACATCGAACTAAGCTCCATTCAAATAGTGTCTCCAAATCTTTAATGCAAAAACCACTGCTGCCAGTTCCAAGTCATGCGTCGAATAATTTTGCTCGTGAATCTTCAATTTGTACGAGGCATAAGCCACTACCTTACTATCTTGCAGAAGGACACATCCTAACCCTACAAGTGATGCATCGCTGAAGACCACGAATCCTTCATTACCATTTGGAAAAGTCAAGACTGGTGCAGTAGTTAGACTCTTCTTCAAAGATTGGAAACTCTCCTCACACTTGCTACTCCATTCAAACTTGACTCCCTTGCATGTGAGCTTAGTCATTGGCGATGCCACCAAGGAAAAATCTTTAATGAATTTCCGAAAGTAACTAGCTAGCCTAAGGAAACTTCGGATATCAGTGACTGACTTGGGTTGTGGCCAATCAGTGACTGCTTTCACTTTTGATGGATCCACCGCAACTCCGGCCTTTGAGATAATATGTCCGAGGAAATTCACCTCCTTCAGCCAAAAGTCACACTTTGATAGTTTGGCGACAGTTGATTATCCCTCAGGACTTGAAGAACAATGGATAGGTGTTTCATATGGTCTTCCTCATTATCTGAATAGGCCAAAATGTCATCCACAAATACGATAATAAACTTATCCAAGTATGCGTGGAATACCATGTTACTAAGTGACATAAAGGCCGCTGGTGCATTTGTTAGACCAAAAGGCATGACCAGAAACTCATAATGTCCATATCGAGTTCAGAAATTCGTTTTCTGTATATTAGATTCCTTCACTCGCAGTTGGTGATATCCAGATCGCAAGTCTATTTTATAGAATACACCGGCTATTTTCAGCTGATCAAATAAGTCATCAATCCTCGGTAAGGGGTACCGATTTTTTACTGTCACTTGATTGAGCTGGTGGTAGTCAATACACAATCAAAGTAAACCATCCTTCTTCTTTACAAAAAGAACAGGAGCTCCCAAGGGTGAAGTACTTGTCCGGATGAAACCTACATGCAACAACTCTTCTAGTTGACTTTTTAACTCTTTCAGTTCAGCTGGAGCCATACGGTATGGTACTTTAGAAATTGGTGTTACTCTAGGTTCTAGGTCAATGACAAACTCTACTGCCCGCTTAGGAGGTAACCCTAGAAGTTCATCTGGGAATATGTCCGTAAACTCTGCTACCACCGGAATCATGGAACTCTTTGGACTTGGACTTTGACTCTCCTAGGTTAGTCAAAAAGGCTTGACCACTCTCACCGAACCACTTGCTTGCCTCATTACACGATACAAGAAGATGGATTTTGTTATAACCCTTGAAAAATGACCCCCATCTCACAATTACAGAGTTTTGTCACCACTCTCTTCCCTTTACAATCAAGAAAAGCCCGGTGTGCAGACAACAAGTCCATTCCCTATAGTACATCAAACCCTTTTACTCCATACACGATAAAATTCCATACATAGGGTTTCCCTTGTATATTTAAGGATAGGTTAGTCACTCCTAACATTGTGACTTCACCGTCCCCAGTTGCAATAGTGACTCTATAAATCTTGGATAATGGAGATGTTTGGAGTCCTAGACTCTTAATTAATAGAGATGAAAGGAATGAATGTGCACACCCCGGATCAAATAAAACATCCACACTAACACTTTGAATCAGAATTTTACCTCGAACTATGTGGTCTTCCTCCTCAGCGTCCTCAATTTCAACCACATATAGTTTTGCCTTCCCTTTGTCCACCGGTTTTGCAGGTTCCGGATAGCGAATAGGAGCTGGTGCATCTTCCTTCTCAGGCTGCTCCCGTTGTTGCTTCAAGGTCTGACGACACTCCTTTTGCATGTGTCCCGTCCTTCCACAGTTGTAGCACCGACTGGGCTCGTTGCATAGCCTTGAATGCATCTTGTTGCAATTTTTACATAGTCGATACGGAATCTCCTGAAGCTTCCTTCTATGGTTCCCATTGACGTTCCTTTGATAGTTCTGCTGCTACTGTTCTGTAGACCGGTTTTTGCTACTACCTTGGTTGGCATTCCTATATTGCATAGTAGCCTTCCCCTGTTTTTGTGCACGGTCATGCTCGTACACCAATTCATGATTAGTGGCTACCTCAATCACTTCAGTTATAGTGCCTCTTGGCGCTATAGTAACCCTACTCCTCAATTCTGGCTTCAACCCCCAGAAGAATTTGTCCGCTCTAGCCTTGTCGGTTGCCAGAATCCTAGGTATAAAACGTTCCAACTGCAAAAAAATCTTGGCATATTCCCGGACCGAATCTTCCCTCTGGGCCAGAGTGGCAAATTCCAGTACTTTCATTTGGATAACGGATTCTGGAAAGTACTGTCCATTGAAAGCTGTTACAAATTCTGCCCATGAGATGGATGAAATCTCTCGGTGATAAAAGGTGGCATTTTCCATGGATTTCCACTAGTAAGATGCGGCATGTTGCCCACCTTACTTGATGGCAGTGTGGCACAAATAGAGCTCTAAATGCTTTTTCAGTAATATCTATCCAGCTCTCCGCCTTCATTGGATCAGTCCTTCCAATGAATACATCAGCTCCATTCTTCCAGAACTTTCCCACAGTATAACGATCACTATCATCCACAGCTAGAGGCACCACTTGTTGGACTACTGGTGTCACTAGGTTTGGAAGCTCCCTTTACTCGCCCGGGTCAGCTAACCCTGCCCGCCCTTGGGTACTCCCCTGATCACCATCTGGGGTGTTCCTAGGACCCACTGCCGAGTTTAAGGCTCCATTCCCTTCTAGCACTCCCGGTAACCTCTAAACCATATTTTGAACCATAGAATTTATATTTTCTGAAGCATGCGCTAGTCCCTGTATGGCTATCAGAATCTGGCCCAACACATTCTCCATGTTCGAGTTTGGCTGCGCATATCGGCTTGACTGTATACGGGTGCCTGCCATCTGAAATATCAAAAATTGTTCCGTTATGGCTCATTAATATGTTTTTTCCTTTAAGGGATGACTTAGTCATGTTAGCAAATGAATTTGTTAATTAATTAATAATAGGTAACAATAGGAAAAGATAATGACTAGACTTTTCAACAAGGTACTTAAGTCATAAGATGTGAGATAATGGGAAACTGTGCTCTGATACCACCTGTAATGACCCGCAATTTTTCACAATATTGTGGGCCTCCCTGGCCAGGTGTTACTCAAAATTTAAAAAACCAACCCTGTAACGACCAGCCCTAACCAGACTGGTTGTTACTAAATATGTTACATGAATAATATTAATGTAAATAAGTCTAGCATTACTAACTTATCAAAAAGGCAAATGTGTCATATGGCAATGTATAAAATATCTATCCCAAAGTCTCGGACCATTTCCCATAGCCATATTTATAACACAAGGAAGTATAAAGGAAGTCCACTTATTATCCATTCGCTACCTGAGTTGGTAGAAGAACCACCCAGCTGTCCTTTATTCTTTAGTTCCAAGCTGCTAACTTGCGGAGACAATTCTGCATTAGTAATAAAACCACTAAGGTGTATAATTAAAGAAATAAGTCAAATATACTCCCTATTCCAAAGTCTTTTTATTATGCAGGGAGGCATTCCGCTACACTCCTATTATGCGGGAGGCATTCCGCGACACTCCTATTATTATTATAATTAAAATTGCGGCCCCATGTCGGACTGAGTCAATTCCTTGACCCTGGTTGCACACAATGCATGGTGGTCGATCTGGACTCAGGCCGACCAAGGTTGCCAGAAGGGAATATACAACATTTCAATAATTATACGGACTTGGTTAGCTTGTAAGTAATCCCGTAGCTGCAATCAATGATCATAATATGAACAAGAACAGAAAATTATACATGAGTATAATTTTATTCACGTAACATTGCATGCAACTAAATGATTAATATCTCTCTTTATAACAATTCGACAATCTAATCAATATAATAATAATTAAATAGTTAACTAAAATCATAATTAAAGAAATTCACAATAACATCTAATCATGTTAAACTATGCGAATATTCATCTAAACTAATGTCAGAGTTTTCTAATTAGTGAAAATGGTCGTGAAACGGCCGAAAACGGCCTGAACTGGGATGAACTCGATAAAACCAAGCTTAACAAGAATAAATTGAAAGCACTGAACCAACCCGGTCTGGGTTAACCAAAAAAAATTGGATGGGTTGGCTAGGCTAATAGATGTGGATATGGACATGGACATGGCTGGTGGACTCGATCTGGCCAAACAGATGTGGTCGCGGACAGGCGACCACGAATCGGGTAAACGGGTCGAGTAGAGCCACGGGTTCCCGTCACCAAAAAATGCCAACGACAGCGTGACCGGTGTTGATGCCGGTCGGAATCAACGGCCCACTCAACGATGAGTAGGTTGGTGGTTGTGGTCAGTGAAGCCAGGCTGGTGGTTGGCCAAAAAATAGCCGAAACAGTGAAAACCCGCCGCCGTGCAAGTCCGCGTCGCCTGCCGCGATTGCGGCCACAATGAAGGTCGATATTGATCCCAAACTGTAGATCTTGATGAGGGGAAGATGTTTGGTTGGTTGGATTGTCCAGTGGTGGCTCGTCGTCACCGAAAAATAGCCCAAAAGGCCACGGCGACGGCTGAAACCAGCTCCGAAAACTCCCTCACCGGCGGCGATTGCGGCGACGCCCGTAGTCGTGGGAGGTATGAATGGAAAGCCGGATGCGAGGTGGTCATGGGGGAGTCAGTCTGGTGGCCGGAGATGAGATGGAGACTCACCGACAACGAGCAGAAGTAGCGGCTGCGTTAACATAGTGCAATGGTGGAAGATCTAGATCTGAGAAGGGTAGACGTCTAGTTTTTCTTTTCAGTTTAATTCTTTTTTTTTGTTGATTTTAGATTTTAGTTTCCATGATTATCAACTTTATTATCAAGTCAACCTATGCATGCATGAAAATTAGGAAGAAGAGGAAAATAGGAAAATACCCGAGCATGGAGGAAGCCGACATCTGTTAGAAGGAGAAAATGAGAATTATGCCCCCTTCTCCTTATATAATGAAATGACGGCTTGGGTATGCTAAGACACCATTTCGCCCGTATTTGACTTAACCGGTTAAATGGGTAATTGATATGGTTCACTTAACCGGTTAAATGATACTTAATAGGGTAAATAATACCTTACACTTGACCGGATAAATAATAATTAACTAGGTGGCGGGTAAATAATTTAAATGGAAATATTAATTTTCTAACGTTCGGTCCTACCGCATCAATTTTTTTTTTCGAGTCTTTACAAAATTGTGAGTCCATCAAGGAAAGATTAGCCAGTCAAATTGGATGATGCACTATGGGCTTAAAAAATAGCCTTCAAGACACCAATCAGAAGGGGAAATGATATTAGAATAGAATAAATTGGATGAGCTTAGACTCAAAGCCTACAAGAATGACAAACTATAGAAGGAAAAGATCAAGCTGTGGCATAATAGACACATACATGTGAAGCACATTGAGCCAGGACATCGAGCATTGTTGTACAATTCCAAGTTAAATTTTTTCTAAGGAATGCTCAAATTTTGATGGATAAGACCATATGTTGTGTTGAATGTATTCCAACATGGTGTAGTGGAGCTAAAAAATGAAACAAATTAGAATAAGTTTAAGGTAAATGGACATAGGTTAAGGCACTATTATGGAGGAGATATAATCCAATTCGCTTCACCCGACGGACCAACCTTAGAATTATCAAGGGTTAAGTCGAACTAGAGACTCAAAACAAGCGCTCACTACGAGGCAACCCAACATGTAGTGGAAAAAAAGTATAGACATTCATTTTTGTTTAAGAAGAAAACAAAGATGAAGAAGAATAGGAGGTCGTTACTCATCTGGGAAGAGAAGACCCACTGGAAGACGACTTCACTATGGCAATGCCTACTCAGACGAGGATAATTGACTCACCCAATGAGCGCTTCTCTCTCCCTACCTTCTTCTTAATTTCTCTCTCTTGCTGCCCATTTGATCATAATATTTTTTGCTACTGTTTTGTTTGCATGGTGGCATAACTATCATTTTGTGTTGTTATAAATTGTGACGGCATAGCTATATATAAGTTTGGGGGAGGGGGGGGGGGGGGGGGGGGGGGGGG
>JAVDBV010087848.1:0-12408 GCA_032619315.1 Piper longum | reverse complement strand
GACGGCTCGTGGCCTAGTGGGACCCACATATGGGTACACGCGCTATAGATATGGCGGCAAGTTCGGATTGAGACCGTCCGAACTCAAAACCGACTCGAGTCCTGAAATTGACTCTATAGGAGGGAATCAAGGTAAGAAGGCTAAATGGGCCTCGAACACTGAACTCAATCAAACTGGGCCCACATGGGCAGAAATCGAGTGATATAAAATTCATATGATGCATGCAAATGATGTACCCATAAAATCCCAAACGGATACTAAACGCCGCAACGGCCTAAATCTAGGCCTAAAATCCTGTCTAACACATACAAACAAATCCGTATAGGTGATCATACACTGATAACTCGTGATCTTATTATCTGCATGTCTGGCATAATCAGCAACTATAACATGCTCATACGACCATTTAGGCCCATACTCATAATCTGAACTAGTTTGGTTCGATCTCGCTCAAACCAACTCAATACTGACCCAAATAGGGAAAACTTAAATAGGGTAAAACCCTAACCCAAAAATGGGGTTTTACATGTTTTGAGATGATTGGCTAGGGTCCTTGGTACTCATCTTTGGAGAAGGAAGGCTTGTTGGAGGCCTATAGGGTATTAGAAGTGCAATCTTCCTTGGTGCTTGATGGGTGCCTATGAAGGAGGTCTACCTTGTTGCTTGTAGGTGTATAAGTTGGTTTGCCATAGTGAAGTTACAAATACCAACCCAATCAAAAGACTTAATGGCATAGAAGAGAGGAGTACTAGTTGAGAACTTCTTTAAAAATCTCTTGCATCTTCTCTCTTTCCTTTTGTGTGCTTGCTTTTATTTACTCCACTTGTTAGCACACTTCACCTAGTTCCCTTGTGTTTGACTTGTTTGTTTTAGGGAACTAAAAATATTAAGCTCAAGGTCACCTAGTAATTTGCACGTTTTGATTGATTTGCTAAATCAATTGGCTTTGTGAGTTTAATCCTCTATTGCCTTAGACACCACCTATTTGATTGAGATCATTTTCATTGGCTTTTGCCTTTCCCATTGTGTTTTGTGCTTAATTGTTATATTTTAATGTGTTTAAATCATTTCTTCTTTAGTTGTCCACTTATGGTCTTATAAGGGTTTAGCTATTGTGAGGATGTAACTTTTTTGCTAAGTGTATAGTTAGCTCTCTCCCACAAAGAACCTTCAATATTCACAAACTAGTATTAATTATGATGTTGAGTCCACTTACAAATATAGTAAACAATAATAAGAAAATATGTTCAATCACACAAAGCAGTTAAATAATATTTAAAATACCGACTCATAATCATACTTTACCATACTTGCATATTTATTGAACATAGGATGATGCATAAATATATTAGTCATATCCATATTGAGTAAGCACCTAAACTCTCTCAGAAGAAAGTAAACTCCATTAACCCAAAGTCATATCCTACCAAGTGATCACCAGTGCCATCTAATAGTAGCACATAAACTAATAACCTTGCTTATAGTGTGTGTTCTATAGTTAAACTGTAATAAGTACGTCTACCAATTTGGGTGATTTAGCCCAGATAAAAATCCCATATGTCTAGCTCATATAAATAGATTTGTCGTGATGCATACATCCCATATGCCTTGATCATAAAAACTTGGCTTGGCTTGAGCTCTTTGCACCCTGGTATAATTGTTCTTGTGAACATCAATTAAATTCTACAACACAACATGACATAACATAACATGCATCATTCATGATAACTTACTTGCATAATTAAAAAAAAAATCTAGCAATGAAAGCCTTCGACTAATCCTTCTAAATACCCTAAAAATTTAGGGATCTTAAAGTTCCCTAAAAAATGATAAATATGACCTTGAATTATCAGTTGAATTCCTTGTGAGCTTAGCAACACTATCCTCTTTACTGTATAAAAAATAATATCTACTATAAACACCCTTTCTATGTATGTATGGTATGGATGAATGAGTCACACACACAAGCATAAATAATTTAGACAATAACCATCACATATAAACATAACATAAATAAAGCATTGAACAATAAAAAAGATAAGAACTATTAATTAGACCTATTTAAGTTTCATACTTTGCTTCACACCACTCCAAACTGTCATGTATGAAGATTTCAAGATAGATATAAGTTTGGAATATCAATCGGTAGATCCATAGGCAACCAATCACGATGATTGTTAAGGGAACCAAGGATCGGCAAATGAAGCAACGTCTGATCATGGTAATCAAAAGTCTTCGGCACAACATTTAGCAATCGAAGAAGTGATAAAAAATGGAATGAAGTTTTAAGTTTTCAGCCACTTTGAGTGTGACTACTTTGTAAAGATCAAAACTTTTGATCATTGAGGAAGTATTTGTAAGCTCCAAGGTTGTTAGGAATGGGAGCCAAGGATCGGCAAATGAAGCAACGTCTGATCATGGTAATCAAAAGTCTTCGGCACAACATTTAGCAATCGAAGAAGTGATAAAAAATGGAATGAAGTTTTAAGTTTTGAGCCACTTTGAGTGTGACTACTTTGTAAAGATCAAAACTTTTGATCATTGAGGAAGTTTTTGTAAGCTCCAAGGTTGTTAGGAATGGGAGCCAAGGATCGGCAAATGAAGCAACGTCTGATCATGGTAATCAAAAGTCTTCGGCACAACATTTAGCAATCGAAGAAGTGATAAAAAATGGAATGAAGTTTTAAGTTTTCAGCCACTTTGAGTGTGACTACTTTGTAAAGATCAAAACTTTTGATCATTGAGGAAGTATTTGTAAGCTCCAAGGTTGTTAGGAATGGGAGAGTACATTCAATCGATTGATGGAGATTGTGTGTGATTATATTGGTTTGTCTAGCTCGAAGGATCACCTAATGCGGGTGAGAGCTGCCTAAGAAGACTTATCCAAAATAGTTAGATCCCCACAAACTTTAGGGCTTTATATAAATTACAATAATGGATAATAATGTGGAAATGATTTAAACAAATATGCAAGTAAGAGAAAATAACTAGCAAGACAAATAGGCAACGAGATCACAAATAGAATGTGTGTGTGTGTGTGTGTGTGTGAAGAGCACTCCTAGTTCACTTTTTGTTAAAACTTGAGTTAGTGAGCAAGTCAAACCATAAAAGTAGTAAAGTGCCCTAGAACTTTGAATTACTTAGCTTCCAATAATGAATAAGTCAAACACAAGGGAGTTAAGCAAATGTGCAAACAAGTAATCAACTAAACTATCAAGGCTCGACCCAATTAGTGCAAACTGATGGGCCTAATCATTTTTTCAAAAATGATTAATCAAGTTAAAGATCCTAAACACATCCCCACTAATATATTCGATCTTACCTCGGTAGGTATTAGATGTGGGAGTAACATAACCTTTTAGGGGATGTTATATTCCACCCACCATAAGGAAATTTCATCCTCAGAATTCCTCTCTTGGCATACCATCATCTATCTAACATAGCCCATGGTACGTACTGATATCACCTATTAAAGCCAGCCCCACTTAGTGCAGCCGATGTGCTTAGTTATTTCTTCAAAAGTGATTAATGAAGTTAAAGATCCTATGCACATATACGCTAATATATTAGATCTTACTTCAGTAAGCATTGGATGTCGTACTAACTTAACCTTCTAAGGGATGTTGCATAAACACAAACATACAAGAGAGAGGGCATGAACAAATTTTTCAAGAGGTTCCCAACTAGTACATTCTCTTTTCTAGCTCGTCAAGTCCTTTTGTGAGTAGGTTTTCGTAATTTCACTAGGCAACCATGTAACCATACAAGCAACCAAACTAGGCAAAGAGTCCATAATTGCCAAGGAAGCTTTCACTCCAAACACCCTTGGAGCCTCTAATAATCCTTCCTTCACAAGCACAATGTGCCAAGGATCCTAGCTCTCCAAAGCTCTAAACATCCTTTAAGCTTTACAACCTTGGAAGCTATACAGTCTCTAAGCACCACCTCTCAAGTAAGATGCTTCACATGCTTACCCCTCACATCTAGGGAGTTTACACATCAATTCAATCACAATTGAGCAAGCCTCTCTAGAATGCACTCTCCTTCGTAAAATCAAAATCACCTAAAATACAAGCTAATAAGTATCCTTTCCTAGCACAATTTTGTCCTTCTAATTTTGATCCAATAGAGTGTAGAATCATAAGAGTAGTAAGATGGTAGCAAGTGGTTTTCAAAACACACTCCTCAAGGCCCTATTTATATGCTTCCATAGCCCCTTAAATAATGGTAGCTGCTGGGATTTGAACCGCCACTTTTGCTTTTTCAAACAGCTAATTTTAATAACTTTTTTCAGAGCCAAATAATTGAGTGAACATAGCCAAATGATCACTTAACACTAACCACACTCATCTTTGGCTATCATACTCGTTGTCGAACATTATCGAATCATCTTTTCAAACTTCACCAATCTACTATGAGCATCCAAACTGCTCGATCAGTTTCTAAAGTTATGCCGAAGATTTCCTTTGGTAGCCAAACATGTGACCGAACACTTGCTGAACTCTGACGCATCATCACTTCATCTCCAATCTTTTGTCTTCGATTGCCAAACCTTTGACTACAGGGTAACCGAAGTTGGTTTCTCCACTACTTCACATCAAGCCTAAGGTCTTCAGTTGTTGAATGCATGACCAAAGGTATTCTTGAAGGTTGAAACTCCATTTTCCTTAGCTTGTGCCTCCATGCTTTTGTTGTCAAAGTCCTAATCGAACGTTTGTCGAAGTCCCTATGACTTTAACACTTCAAAAGCTTTTGAGATGGGATTGATTCAAGTTGGTTGCTTACTTTTCCTTCCTCATCCTTTAGAGGATTTAGAGTATTGTTACATCAAAATAAGGTTCAACATAGCTTTGGTGGTATTGCTCCAAGGTGTTGTAGTGTGTTCGGCTAGTTGGCTTTGCTAGGGGAGAGCTTGTAAAGGGGCTAGTTTGGCTTGTTGCTTGGGATTAGTGGAAGGACAAGTTATTGCTTGTAGGTGCACAAGTGTTTGCCAAAGTAAAGCTAGAAAACCTACCAATCCAAATGACTTGGAGAAATATAAGAGAGGAGTATGTGTTTTGAACATCTTTGGAAATCATTGTGTACCTTTAAGTTTACATTTTCTATCATTTTTAAATTTTGTTTTAGTTGATTATTTATGCATTATTGTTATTTGATCATAATCCTCATGCAAAACACTTATGTTCGAGAAGTTCACTTTAGAGTTTTGTTTGAGTCAATTCAAACATATTTACTTACATGATTTGACATTATTTACCAATACTTGTTAAGGTTTTTGAATTGACATTGTGATAGTGGGTTATTGCACATTATATGTTTGATAAAATTCCGATTTTATTGAATTGTTTAATTTTCCTAATCAATTGGTAGTCCTATGATATGTGGACAAATTAATATGTTTGTTTAAGTGTTGTGATCTTATTAATCAATACTTGCACTAGGGCCCCACACATCAAAAAGGATTGCGGATCATAAAATTGAGTCTCCCAGGCAAGTTTATGGTAAGGACATCCTACACGATGTTTATTAAAGAGCTTGAGGAACTGAGTAGACAACTCTCATAATTGTTGGTTGCTGGGAAGAATAACCGCCTAAAGCACTGTGTGGGGGCATTGATGCCTTTTCAAGATATAGCTGATCGAATGATGAAACTTTTGCTGATTAGGTAAGTCTTAATAATATTAATGTGAAGAACAATTGCCAAGTGCCCTCTCATCTCAGATCAGCCTGATAAAAGGCTAGAAACTTCATAAAAATATACCCAAGGTCTAGGTATTGACAGATACGCAATGCTACAAGAAATTGTTAGGTATGAGTCATTTGGATTAAAAAATGTGGCTCATTTGATTGACATGAAATAGAGGGAAATAAAAAAATTTCCTAGGACATGGAGATGACATGAAAGGAAATGAATTAAAAATTCAAAATTTCATTGAAATATTTGAATGCAAAGAATATGAAAGAAATAGAAAACTATTTTTTTAATGTATGTGTATGGTAAAAATTAGGAAAAATGAAAATATTTTAAATAACCATATTTCAAACTATTATATTAGTGACAAGAAATTTAAATTTTCATCAATAATAACCAAAGTCTAAATCTTTCTTCTAATACAACTATTTCAATTACTTATAGCTATTATTGACCAAATACTTTTTGTTTTATAACATGAATACTCTTAGTTTGATTTATATTTTTTCAAAGTATACCCTTTTATATCCTAACCTGCTCCAAATTTAAAACTTTATTCAATTTAATCAAAATTTTGATTTTAAGTTTTGACTTTGAAATTTTATTTTAATATTTTCTCCATTCCCCTCATTCTTATATAGTCCAATGATTTTACGATTTTTATTAATACATTTGTAGTGTAGCAAATTGAATATTTTTCATTATTCAATTAAATTTATTCAACTCGATTCCAATAGTACAAGCACTTGCCAAACCCACACACCAATCACAACTCGATTGGTTTGCAACAATCTCACTCAAGATCAAACCGATCATGTTAAAAAAATATCACTCAAGAGATTGAAAACAATAAAAATTGAAGTCCAATCTCTCGATGTCAAGGTTGATAGTTTATGAAGCCTATTCCGAAGCTTACTTCCACTTTAGCACCCAACATTTTCCGAACTCTTCCTCTTTTGGCTTAAAACACTTAAGCTCTTGAACACTTCAAAAACTTTTATATACAGAATATCTAACCTCTTTCACCATCAAACTCTCATCTTTCATAAACATCCAAAATTCAAAGGCCAAACTCCTCTAAAGATTCGAATTCAAAAAGGGGTCCACTCATTAAATGGCCTTCTCCAAACTCCCGAGAAGTCTTTAATGAGTGGTTGAACTATTTACCCCTTTGAAGCTCCTCCCATGAAGTCCCAAGGCTAACACAAACTTCAATCATGAAACAATCAAATCTTCAAGACTAAGTCCAAGTCCAAGACTTCAAAATCCAATTCAAAATGTAAACATAATCTAAATTGATCTAGGTTGATTTAATCTTGATTCACTTTGATCTAATTTGTCTGAGATACTTCTTATAATAATCTTCGTGTCCAACAAATAAATTAGGTTTCATCACCAAAATCTAAAATTAACAAGTCTGAGACTTAATAATCTTCCCTTTTGGATGATGACAACATATAAACTTTTTGTACATGTTTTTTAGCCAATCCGAAATCATAATCTTCAAGTTTAGCTCCTCTTGCTCCAAATATATCCTCAACAATCAGAGAAAGTTAAGAGCCAAGTGTGCTTTGAGATCAATAAAACTATGCAATGATCATGTCATGTCATGTAAATGTCATGAAATGTTTCATGCACTTAACCACTATATGACCATAACTAGATACAGGATTAGTATTTTTCTTTATCTCAACAAAGTACAATCCTTAAGTCTCAGGAGATAAGGAAAATCAAATGAATACTCTACCTACATAGGTAAACACTCCCCTTCAAAAAGTAATACTCACCGAAAAAGTCACCTTTATCCCTCTATGTCATCTCAAAACGACACTTATGTATGAGAGAAAAGGCAAAACAAACAAAAACTAATCATGTCGAGGAGTGCCATGACGGTTGTAGCTGAATTAATATCTATCCAAAGGAAACATATAAGTATCGCACATATCCCAAATTAGTCATTTTTGGTTCCTCACCATTGTAGTCAACCCTACTATCCAAAGTACTCATTCGGTTACACAATGCACATAGTTGCTCACCATGACTCGTAAGCCATGCATCCATAGAGTCCAACCTAGTGTGCGAACTCTCTAAGAAGCTCCTCGGAGTTTGTGTACACTCAATTGGATTCAAATCATCAAGACTTGAAGGATGGAAAAGAAGTTCAGGAAGTTTAGTAGCTTTTTTGGGCGGGAACTTTGGAAGCTAAAAGTCTAGTGGTTTAACCCTAAAGCTTACAAAAGAAAGTTTGGAAACACTTCGGCTAAGTCTTTAGTAGCCGATAACCTAGGGCATACATGCAAACATTGGCAGAAATTTACGCATGACTTCGGCCAATTAAACTCATAGAAAAAATGGCTGATAGGTTTCCAAGGAAACTTTGGCAGTGCTTCAGTAGCCGAAACTTATATAGGCGAAAGACAGAAGTTTGAGTGAAACTTGCGAGAAATATTAGTGGATATTCAACATAAACATCGACAATTGAAAAGTGACCAAACATCTTTGCCAAAGCAACTAAGTCTATTGTGGTACGATTGACAAGGATTTTGATAGGTTGTTCAACAAAGGATTGTTCAAAAAGTTGTCAAAATTAGCCGTTGAAAAAGTAAACTTGGAAGATTCAAGTCATAACAACTACTATTTTGGAAAAGGTTCTCCAAAGCTATAAATAAGACCTTGGAAGTGTGCTTAGATACACTCATGAGATTACCCTTTGACCCGTAGAACCCTCTTGGACCTCTTCGATGCTCATGCTTTGAATTTAGGATTGACTACACCATTTTACTCGTAATTCGGTAGTTTTCATTATACAAATTGCAAGAGAGAATTGCATGTGAAGCAAGGCTCAAGTGTTTGAACTTGAATTGTAAACTTCCAAGATGTTGGACATGTGAATAAGTATTTGGCCTAGGAAAAGAAGGTGTAAGCTTGAAAGACTTCATTGGCTCAAGGTGTGGGCTTGGTAAAAGATGGATTAGCTTCAACTAATACTAATCTTATGATGTTAGGAGATAGTTGTAAAACTCCTTAGTTCTGATGGGTGCTTGAGAAAGAAGGTTTGTTCGTTGCAAGATTCTTTTGTACTTAGTACTTAGGAAGGAAGTCTTATAGTTGTTTGTAAGTGTATAAGTTGGTTTCTATACTAAAACTAATAAAACCAAACCAAAGGACTTGGTGGGATAGAGGAAAAGAGCAAGAGTTTTGAACCCCTTTAAAAATTCTTATATATTTCTCTCTTCACCCTTCCTCATTATGTGCTTGCTCTTATTTGGTTTATAATTTTGCATACTTCACTTTAATTCTCTTGTATTTGACTTGCTCGGTTTAGAAAACTAAGTGAACAAGGTCAAGGTTATCTGTAAATTTATATGGTTTGATTAATTTGTCAAGGTATCATTGTAAATTTAAACTTGTGCTAGTTTGCCTCACTCACTTATTAATTTTATTGCCTTGATCATCAAATTTTTGTGCCAATTTGTGTTTATCTTAACTATGCTTGAATCATTTCCACATACTCATTATTCTTGCGATCTTATTAAGGGTCTAAGTCTATGGAGATCTAACCTTTGATTTCTGATCTTAGTTAGCTCTTCCCTACATAGCCCCTTTACAAACTCCTCTTTCAAAGCCTAACACCATGAGCCAAGGAGCTAACCTCCTCCAACACCTTGGAGGCACACATGTTTCTCTCCCAATACCTTATCCAAGAAGCCCTCTATCTGTAAAATTCATGATTCGAGTATGGGTTTTATAATCTGAACCGGTTGGTTCTACCATTATTTTCAGTCGGGTCAATTTCAAAACACGCATACCGAGTTGATGTCGGTCTTGTGTTATTAACCATGAGAGTCATGTGTGCCCAAGTATATGATATAACGCCAGTAAGACAGCGACAGAATGAGTTATCAGAATATAGGAGAGAATTTCAGATTTTTCTTTATTTATTTTAATTAAATCGTAGAATTATTTTTAAGTTGAACAATTTATTAGGATGCATTTCGCATAATTTAGGTAGGTTGTTAGTCACAGAGCATGTCATTGATCTGTATTATATTTTATGAGATTTATTTTTCTGTTCTCTGGATTTTTAGAATTACTATGAGTTAGTATTATTTTTTACTCAAGTCGGAGTCAAGTCAAATTTTAATTACGAGACAACCATTTGTTTTTCTCACTGGCCATTCATTTTTCTCAATAACCATTTGCTCTTCATTCATTTTTCTCACCCTGACATCTATATATTCCACACTTCTGACATTGTCACCATTCATCCTTCTCTCCCAACTTCCTTTTTCTTTTTCTTCCTTCCCTCTTCCCGCCAATCCTCACTCGAGCCGGCCACAACCATGTCGCCATTGCCATGTGAGTGTTGATTAAGTATAGAATTTTATTCGATTTAATTATTTAAAATTGATATTTATTAGCACAACATGCTAGAATTGATTAATTATTATGATGAATGCTTGATTATGGTTGAATTGATGATTTGTATGATTTGATGGATAGTGAATGATTATTTTTTTTAATTAAGTAAAGTAAATCTGAGCATGATAATTGACTATAATGTAAATTAGAAAAATATAATAAAATTGGAATGAATACAATGAGTTAGAGTTATTTCTACATTGATGATTGTTTGACTGATAGATAATGATTGCATTGTATGCAAGATGTTCATGTTAAGTTGATGCATCATTTAGTTAGTGAGCGTTAGCCTCTAGATTTGATGTATAGGTACGGAGTAGGAGCTCGCCGCTTAGGCGCGTAGACACACTTGGAACTTCTACCAAGTCTATTTAGAGCTCGCCTCTGATTTATTGCTCTATTCTATAATGATTTATATTTTTACATATTGTAAGACAAGTTGAGTGGTATTTTATTGGACACGGGCCATTTAGCTGATCGTATTTCCAGATTAATAACCCTTGAGGTTGAGATACCTCAACTATGTTTTCAAAAACAAGATCCACTATAAGATGCCTTTGGGCCTATATTATATTGAATTCCCTACCCAAGCCTATATATATAGTGTTTGCATTTTCAGTGAGATGTGTGACAAGGGAAATTCAACAATCACGCTACGCAAGTGGGTGCGTGCTAGTCAAAGCAGGCTTTGGAATTGGTGAGCATCCACTCCATTCCTGAGGGATCTTAATATCTTCACCTTTGAGCTCCTCAAACCCGGAGAAGTGTGGAGGTTTACGGGTACTGCTCTGCAATGCATGTCTAGACTTATGGCGAAAAAGGGTACCGAAGGCATATGCCTGAAAGTACTCGGCCTCTATACTCAGGGTCCGGAGTAATACGAAGGATGTAGAGGGCTGAGATAAGGGAGAAGGATTTTACCGCGCAAAGAGATAAATAAAATGGTCAAGGAAAGAAAATGTTATGGAAAGAAAATGATATGGAAATGGGACGTTGTTGACCCGAGGGAGAAGGCTCCCATTAGTGCCATTGTGAGAATTCTTGAGGAAGTATATGAGGTTTTTATTCAACATGAGGGTTAGCTCTCCTATGCCAGTTTGACATTAGTTATTTTCTGAACTGGTAACTTGTTACTGACGATTTTTTTAATATTTATGTAGGTGAGAATCACGAGGACTAAGCAATGTCAAGATTGCGAAGGAGTAGTAAAGTCGTTGCACACATGTATCTGCCATCACATAATGAATGGAAATGATGATTTATAACTCTGGTGAATGATGAGATTGTTTTAGATTGCTCTCTGAAATGCGATGAACGTTTATTATGTGAAAGGAAGCTACAATGAAAGTCAAATAAAAATGTCATGTTTTGAAATTATATCAATATAAATATTTTTTATTATCATGGATAGATTAGCCCTATTGCACTTTCATTGATTGAGTTTTATTGCTATAAATATATATTGTTTATCGTTGACAGTATGACCCTTATTGCACCTTTAAGGGAGACTCTGTCTGTTTTATTTTCAAAATTCGATATATCTTTGGAACTTTTCGTTTGTTTATTTTGCATCTTTATTTGCATATCATGACATGCATATAGGATAACGTTAAAAGTCAAGCATTAAAAGTCAAGCATCTCATCCATGTTTTGCATGTTTGTAACGACCCGCCATTTTCCAATATTTGTGTGGGCCTAGATGGCCAGGCGTTACATAAACAAGTACTAAGTTGTTGTATTATAACAATTTAACAGCAATGTATAAGCTTTGTTCCCACTGTCTAGGACCGTTTCCCATTGCCACATATATAAATCAAATAAAATTAAAAGGGAGTCCTCATGTTTATCTCGCTCCATGCTCTGGTAGTCAATGGCTTCTCCCACCTAATTTCGTATCTGCACACATGGTTTGTAGATAATCTCGTACTGCGACCACGATGCTAATCCGAGAAAAGGAGGAAGCCGGCGTCTATCAACAGGAAAAATGTGAATGACGCCCCCCTTTTCTCCTTATATAATGATATGAAATGATGGCTAGGGTATACTTCGCCCGTATTTCACTTAATCGGGTAACCGGGTAATTGGGTAATCGACATAATTCACTTAACCATTTAAACGGTTACACGGTATGGTTCACTTAACCGGTTAAATGGGTAAGTATTATAGTTTACTTAACTGGTTAAACGGGTCAATCATATTTAACCAGCTAACAATAATTATTTTAATTAAAAATAAATTTTGTCACGTTCGTTCCCACCGCGTCGAACGTTATTATTATTTTATTTATTTTATTT
>JAVDBV010087847.1:0-23488 GCA_032619315.1 Piper longum | reverse complement strand
CGCCACCCCTCGCCCGGGTCGCTGCGACCCTGACTAGCCCGTGTCGTCATGACCCTGCCTCGCCCCGGCCCTGGTCACCGCCCCCCGCTCGGACCGCCGCCCGGGCCGTCGCCCCTCAGCCTAAACCACCGCGCCCCACACCCTCGCGCACATCACCACTCCCGGCCACTCCCCTTGCCCGGGGCGCCCGGGTCGTCGCGACCCGGACGAGCCGGCGGTGGTGGTGGAAGGGGTTGATTTTTTTTTTTTTGCGAAAATCAATTTGAGCCGTCCGATTAAATCCAACGGCCTAGATTTAGAGCGACCGCAGGAAAAAATTCCTGCAGTCCGATTAAACCCTATATATATATTCATCTCGAAGTATTATAAATTAATATATTTAGACTCATAATTATGGTCTTTATTAAAGATTGCTTTTTTGTCAGAGATATTTTATAAAATTAAACGTTATTTCACGTTGGCCGTTGGGACCCATAATATCAAATCAAGAGAAATTTTTTAATCACACCCGATTAGTTTTAATATTGATAAGTAAATTTTAGTTCTTTGTTGTAACCATGGAAACACGGGAAAATTATCTATTACATAAAACAAAAATGCTTAGACATGGCTAAAGGTGTAGGAAGTTGGCATGACAAAATGTTTTTGCCAAAAAACCTATATAATGACAATTTACGGGCTATGGTCAATTTGCCTGTATTTTTTTTTTGTTTTATTAAAGGAAAGAGAACTAACCGTATAAAATTTTCAAATAATAAATGCGTGAATCACTTGTAATCCTTAACCGTAAACCCTAAACTGAGGGCGTACCCTCCTCTTCAAAATATATCATCTTAAAATTAATTCCAACATTATTATCGAAAAAGATGGCTTATTACAAATCCAAATCCATGGGTGTGATGCACATGCCCAGGTCAGCGGCCTTCCAATCTCAATGCCCCAACACGTGAAAAAACAAAAATACATGGGCACTGGGTCCCATACCCATTCTCACCCTCCATTTGTCACCTTTTCAATGGCCCCACTTCCCATCAACACTTTCTCCCATTTTTATAAACCTCCATTATTACATTCTAAACATACATACAAATCATAAACATGACATTTAGCATAAACCCATATCAATATATGATATATATGATTTTTTGAGTGGAAAAAAATTCATATGTATATATATAAATATATAAATATATATATAATATATTATGTGTTTATTGTATGAATTATGATTTGAGGATGGATGGTATAAGTTCAGAGACAAGCATTCGGAAAGAAAACAAGGAGGAGTTGATGAAAGAAGGGAGGCTTGTGAATGTGAAGGTGAGCGAGTGCACAAGGTGGCAAACGAGAGGCCAGGATTCCCTGCAAATCCATCCATGGAGAGTGGGTCAACCTGAGCTGCTCGACTCACATTACCCTATCCTATCCTCTCCCTTCTTCAACCTCTTCCTTGCACCTCACTTCCCTTCGCTTCTTCCACTGAGTTTTCAAGCTTTAGCTAACACCTCATCTTTAATATTCCTTCCTTGGAGGGGGGGCCTGGGTGGAGATGGGAAGATATATATCTGCCATGTCTGCTATGGTTGATAATACCATATATGAAATATAGATGTTGGTATTGGTGTTTTCTCGGTCCCATTATTGCTCCCATTAGTGTTTCTGACTCATTCACCTGCCATTCTCTCGTGGGTCTTGCCAGCTTTCATCAAACTGCACTTTGTACTGCTGCTTCTTGTGTTTGATTGTGTTGGTGATTGTTTGTACGCCGGAGGCAGTCCATGGCCCCGAAATCCGGGCGGAGTAAGGCAGGGAAAGCCAGGTCGGAGAAGAAGAAGAAGGAAGAGAAAGGTTTGCGGTTTTGTGTTTTTTATTTTTTTGGTTCTAATTTTGATGGTGTAATGCTGTTTGCTTGTTTGTTCAACAATCTTTGGTTTGTGTGTTGTTGGTTGTGAAATAATACAGTTGTTCCCAGTGTTGTTGACGTTACTGTTGTGACTCCCTATGATGCTCAAGTCATACTCAAGGTATAGATTAACAAAACCCATTTTTTTGTTTGCTCTGTTCACCTTCCATGGATTGATAAGAACGGAGAAAAAAACAGAGGTGATGAATTTTTTATAATTATCAGGGCATCTCCACAGATAAGATTCTTGATGTCAGAAGACTGCTAGCGGTTCATGTTGATACTTGCCACTTGACCAACTACTCTCTGTCTCATGAGGTTCTTCTTCTTCTTCTTCTTCATCCTCTCCTTGTTCTTGTTCTTCTTCAAAATTATGAATTGAAGCTTGTGGGTATTCTTATTCTTCTCGTTCTACTTCAAAACCATAAATTGATGTTTGTGGGTATTCTTCTTGTTGTTGTTGTGCATTGTTTGACAAAGGTTTTTGTGTGTTAACAACAGATAAAGGGCCAGAGATTGAACGATGCAGTAGAAATTGTCACTTTGAAGCCATGCTTTTTAAAGATTGTGGAAGGTCAGTGGAATTAATCATTCATTATCAGCTTTAATTGAGTTCAATCTTTCTTTTAGTTTTCCAAACTTAATTAATTGAGGCCAACAAATTGCAACTATAGCTGGGGCAATGCGGAAACGAGCTCAAATTATGAAGCTCAGTTCAATAATTGAGAGTGAAATAAGCCAATTGAAGCTAGAGTTACATCAACCAACCCTAGTGATTGTTGTTTAATCTTAATAATGTAAAAGCACCACATGAATTAGGAATAAGTTTTTGTCAATATTTATGCTGTCAAGAAGCCAATTTAATTTTAATTTTTATCGTCATTCATTAACCACCCTTGATGAAACAAAATTGGCTCACAAATTACTACTATTTCCTAGACTTGGTAAGATTGGACACAATACAATTGTGGTCTGTTTGTACTTTTTGTAACATTTTGTACCGCACGTGCAGAGGATCATGCAAAAGAGGAAGATGCCGTGGCACACGTGCGGCGCCTGCTCGACATTGTTTCATGCACCACTTGTTACGGCAAATCGACGATGACAGCGGCGACGACGACAGTATTAAAGCCGAAGAAGCAGAAGCTAGAGATTAGGGCGACTGCGGAAGTGGAGCAGCCCGGCCAGGCTAGGTCCGGCAACTTGGATATGGCCCTCATCCAGCCCATTCCCAAGCTGTCCAACTTCCATGATTTCTTCTCCTTCTCACACCTTCCATCTCCCATTCTATGTGAGTAGCATTTTTTTAAAATTTTTTTATCTTGTTAATGCATTGGTGTGCATTGAGCATGGATTATTGTTTATGCTATTGTCAACATTGTTATTATCTACATATATACGTTGATTATTGATTTTTTTGTTTCAGATATTAAAAGGGGGGAGAGAACCAACGAGGAAAAACGAATAGGTGATTATTTCGAGTTAGAGGTATACCTCTTTCCAGCTTTGCATTATTAGTCTTTATCAGCTCACCTCAACACACACTAGGTTTAGATTGTATGATTTGCCGAGTAGGAAAAAATTTCCTTCATGCTCGGCACGTAAAAAATTACCAAAATACCCATGTTTATAATTACCAAATCAATTAAAAAGATAAATGGGAATACTTGGCAATTTTTTAAGTGTCGAGCGGGCAATTTTTTCCTACACGACGGATCATACAATGTGACCTCTATATATTCGTGCAAACTACTACATTGCAATATTTTTATCACGGCTCCTTACTTGTACTCGGGATGCGCCCGTATCAAAATTGAGCAGTCATCCGTGTAATTGAACGGCCACCTTAAAAAAATCATAAAGGCGAATCTTTAGTTTAAAATATAAATAAATTTCAAATTCTAGTGATTTGCAAATCCCAAACCACATAAAAAGGTTTTCAAGGCAATTAACACACTCATCCAAGTCAGAAAAAGGAAGAAATTAAACATATAAAAAAACATTGAGCTCCAATCAAGGCAATGCTTGAAGCTTTGGTCTTTTGGTCCCATAATTGGGCCCAATAAAACTAATAACCACAAAACCCAGATTTAATGGGCCGTTATTGTAATTGGGCTTTTTTTGCCGCCATTGTTTTGACCGTTGGTGGGGACGTTGGTCACCGACATATCATCCTCTTGGTGGATTTCCCTCGGTTTTGATTTCAAATGTTTAATCCATTTTCATCGATTTTCTGCATATTTGAGGTCGAATTTGAAATCTGAAGATGTGGGCAGGACGGAAGTCGTCTCCTTTTTTATTCTGGGCATGTTTTCGTGCAAACTGATGATTTGCATGTTGTTGTGCAGGTGAAGATATGCAATGGGAAGCTGGTGACGGTGGTGGCTTCGGTGAAGGGGTTTTACCCGGTGGGAAAGCCGCATATGCTCACCCACTCTCTTGTCGATCTCCTCCAGCAGCTTAGCCGGGGTTTCGCTAATGTGAGTGCTGCAAAAAACGAAAGATTTCAGTTTTTTCGTAGAATAAGATTACTTACTAGTCTATATTGGCTCTCATCTTTATTGCATTTTAATAAACTTTTATGTCAGATTGTACTTGTATATACTTGTATTTTTTTATCGAATTTTCTTGCTCATTGTTGGTTATTTAAAATGGTTTGTTAGGCTAAGATTAATAGCATAGCACTGACTATTTGCATTTGAGGCTGAGGAGAGATCCAACTGCTTTTCTTACAGGCTTATGATTCTTTGATGACGGCATTTGTGGAGCACAATAAGGTGGGACTTAGATTTTTTTAGTATGAGATTGCTGAAATCAATTTATATATCTGTATCATTGATTGTAAATTGCGATGAATTCACATGTTTTTTCTGGAATTATGTGCATGATTTTTCAGTTTGGTAATCTTCCATATGGCTTCCGTGCAAATACATGGCTAGTTCCTCCGTTGGCTGCTGCTTCACCTGCCAAGTTTCCACCTCTTCCCAAGGAAGATGAAAGCTGGGGAGGCAATGGAGGTGGCCTGGCCGGAAGCGGATCGAATGATCATAGGCCTTGGGCCACAGAGTTCTCTATCTTGGCCAGCCTTCCCTCCAAGACAGAGGAGGCGAGGCAGGTCCGGGACAGGAAGGCCTTTTTGCTGCACAGTTTATTTGTCGACATCTCTGTCTGCAAGGCCGTTTCATTGATTCGGCGTCTAGTAGATGGAAAACTGGAAACTAAGTGTTCGTCCGGATTGGTAGTCTATGAAGAACAGGTGGGTGACTTGCACACAACGATTAAAAAAGATCGAATGGATGCCTGGTCGAAGCTGGATAATAAAATTGACAGTAGGCTGGTGAATGATATAGCACCCGAGGATGTCTCCATAAAGAATTTGCTCAAGGGGATAACTGCAGACGAGAGTGTAACTGTACATGTATGAAAATTCTCAACTTAAAATTTTTGTGGGTTTTTTTTAAGGCCATTGTTTGTAACTGATGTTAGAGACTATGCAGGATACCACCACTTTTGGTGTTGTTGTTATCCGACATTGTGGATATGCGGCAACTGTGAGAGTCAGGGGTGATGTGAAGAAATTGGAGAGTAGCAAACTGGATTTTGAGGTTGAAGATCAACCGGAGGGAGGTGCTAATACCTTGAACGTTAACAGGTATCTTGTTGAAAGTGTAAAGAAGAATTAGGTGGCATACATTGTACTTCGTATGGTGGAGTGATTTACTCTGATTTCTCCTATATAAACGAGATCTTCATATTTGGTTTCAGCTTAAGGTATCTGCTCCACAAATCAGATGGTGCTGTTCACAAAAGTGATGAACCTAAGGCTTCTAGGAGCCTCGTAAGAAAACTTCTCAGTGATAGCTTAGCCAAGTTGGTGACCACCACAAAGGACACTAAGAGAAGTATCAGATGGGAACTTGGTGCTTGCTGGATACAACATTTGCAGAACAAGGATTCTTCAGGAAGTAATGAGAAGGACTCAAAAGGGAATGGGAAGGAGTCCAAGCTTGAGCCTGTTAAGGGTTTAGGAAAGCAATTTGAGCTCTTGAAAAAGGTCAAGAAGAAAACAGACAGCAAGAACGTCAAGCCTGATGCACAACTAGAAGATTCAAACCCTAATGCTTCATGCATTGATGAACCATCAGAAGAGATAAAACAGCTTTTATCTGAAAATGCCTATTTGCGTCTGATAGAATCTGGAACAGGACTTCATCTGAAGGTTTAATTTTCTAGTTTGATAATGTAAACAAAGTTTTGTTTCACAAATCAAACTTTTAACACCTTACTTCTTGGCTGACAGTCACTGAAGGAGCTCATGGATTTGGCATACAAGTATTATGATGATGATGCTTTGCCCAAGCTGGTAATTATGCTCTCATGTATGACTGCTCTTCTTCTAATATGTTAGTTCTCTTTGGTTTCTCATTAAGTTGCAACTAGTAGGTAGTAGATTTTGGGTCTTTAGAACTTTCTCCAGTTGATGGGCGTACGCTAACAGATTTCATGCACACAAGGGGACTCCAAATGCATTCACTAGGACGTGTGGTGAGTACACTACTAACATGTTTTCTTTCAAGCGCCTTATATTCACTGTTTGTTAGAATGTCATGTCTGCCTGGATATCAGATACTTATCTTAGGGAACTTTTCAGAATAGCACTAAATATTGAAAGAGTTGATGAAATTTTTTTGTTCTCCTGCCCATTGTTCTAAACGATTTTGTAGAACATTGGAGTTATCTATTGAGTTTTCAAACAACTGTCATGGTTGCTCTTATATCGGCAGGCTGAACTGGCAGAAAAGCTTCCACACGTTCATTCACTTTGTGTTCATGAGATGGTTACTCGAGCCTTTAAGCACATGTTAACTGCTGTCATTAGTGCCATTGATGATATAGATGAACTGTCTTCAGCAATTGCCTCAGCTTTAAACATTTTGCTGGGATCCTGTACGCATGACGATGGTGATCAGGACTTAAAAGATCTAAAACAGAGGTGGCTAGAAACGTTTATTTCTAAAAGATTTGGCTGTAAGTTGAAAGATGAGTTTCAAAGCTTGAGAAAGTTTGCCATTCTCCGTGGTCTTTGCCATAAGGTAAGGTTCCATCTCAATTGCAATACACAAGTTCTAATCATTTAATTATATGACAATTACCATGTTTGAAGTTCGAATCATTTAATTATATGACTTTTTTTTTGTACCAGGTTGGATTGGAGTTAGCTCCTAAAGATTATGACATGGACAGTGCCAGCCCATTTAAGAAATCAGATATCATCAGTATGGTTCCTGTTTACAAGGCATGTCCACACATTCATAGTGCTAAAATGATATTTCCTTCCCTCCAACATACTAAGACAGATGCTGTTGTCCTTTTCTTCTACAGCATGTTGCATGTTCCTCGGCAGATGGTAGAACTTTGCTAGAATCATCAAAGACTGCTTTGGACAAAGGAAAGCTGGAGGATGCAGTCAACTATGGAAGCAAGGTTTTTCATTAATTTCTTGCAAAAGAGATGTTGAATGTTGTTTATTATCCTGGTTTTTAACTAATTTTTTTTGTATTGAAAGGCATTGTCAAAAATGATTGCTGTTTGTGGGTCTTGCCATCGTTTGACTGCAAGTGCATACAGCCTCTTGGCCGTGGTTCTCTATCATACAGGAGATTTTAATCAGGTGAGGAGAAGCAGCTATACTGTCTGTGTTTATGTGTGTGTTTGTGTCGAATACATTTCAGTTTCTCTGAGGAGATTCCCCTATGTGATTCTAAAAATGGGTCTTGTATATTTATCAAGAAAGGAGTAAATCATATAGCTTTAGCTACTGTTTTGTGTTATATTGTTTTCACTATATTTTCCTACATGTAATTGTTTTTGAATTAGTACATACCTGTAATCCCAATTTTCAATCAATTGCATGGTATTCATTGTACTGGCCTTCAAAATAGGCAACCATATATCAGCAAAAGGCTCTTGATATTAATGAGAGGGAGCTTGGTCTTGACCATCCTGACACAATGAAAAGCTATGGGGATCTTTCAGTTTTCTATTACCGGCTGCAGCACACTGAATTAGCTTTGAAGTAAGTTTATCTCCTTGGACAGCCTATTAACTCCAGATTTTTTTCAGTCTATTAACACTAGAAAGAAATAACATTTTCAATCCAATATCTAAGAAAACTAGGATATATGTGAGTACAAACAGCAAAATTTTAAATAGCCAGATGCCCTTCCTAATGCGAAACTTCCTCCTTTATCCTAACTTGGGACTAACAATGTACAAACACAGGCGGAGTTAACCTGGGAATTATTGAATATTGGCGGAGTTAACTTGTGAATTATTGAATATCTAAATATCTTATTCTTTGTATTACACTACTTACCAAGCTACTGTATCTGGTAAGAGTTCTGTACCTTCTATACACATAATAACACAAGACAGTAACATCTGTTATCTTGTTTACAGGTATGTGAACCGTGCACTGTACCTTCTATACTTCACGTGTGGCCTCTCACATCCAAACACTGCTGCAACCTACATCAATGTGGCAATGATGGAAGAAGGCATGGGAAATGTTCACGTTGCTCTTAGATACTTGCATGAAGCCCTTAAGTGCAACCAACGGTTGTTAGGAGCTGATCACATCCAGGTCTGCTTCCATTACCTCAATGCAACTCAACATCGTGCACGAGTCACACCACACCTGATACACATCTAATTTGTTTTTGTGTCCAACAGACTGCTGCAAGCTATCATGCAATTGCCATAGCACTATCCCTCATGGATGCTTATTCTCTCAGTGTACAACATGAACAAACCACATTGCACATACTCCAAACAAAGCTTGGTTCAGAGGATCTTAGAACGCAGGTATGCCCATGAACTTTGAATAGACCAGTTTAGGAAGTAGAAGAAAGAAAATGCTATGCAATGCACTGGGTTTCCTTCCCAAAAGCAAAGTATGAGTTGTGATGAATGACAAACAGGATGCTGCTGCTTGGCTCGAGTATTTCGAATCAAAAGCATTGGAACAACAAGAAGCTCTTCGAAATGGGACTCCAAGACCCGATGCAAGTATAGCCAGCAAAGGTCACCTTAGGTAATAACATTTAAATCTGATTCTGATTGTTGAGCTCGTTAAGATGTCAAAATGTGAATTCACAATTTATCTTTGATATGCTTTGCATGGTTTTGACAGCGTTTCAGACCTTCTTGACTACATTAGCCCTGATAATTATACAAAAGGAAGAGAGTTGCAGAAGAAACAAAGACGTATAAAGGTAGCACCGCCCTCTATACAAGATTCTCTGTCTTAAGAAAAAATTGGATGCAGCTTCACGTAAACTTAGAGATTGGAATTAAATGGGCAGGCCTTAGCATTTCCAAATTCTTTTCAGTGCAACTTCCGCACAGCCGCAACATGATGTTGTTCTCAATATGTACTCTTTTTATACACAATCCGCAGGTACCTCAAGTTGGTGAGAAAACTTCCAAAGAACCAGAAGTTGCTGTTGATTCAACACCTGCCCATAATGAAATTGAAGTAGTAGAGAAGGAAGAAATTGTTGAAGTTCCTGCACAGGTTAATTCCGATGAAAATTCGGATACCAAAGCTGGGGAAACAATAATAACTGAGATAGCAACTCAGGAGGAAATAACATCTGATGAAGGATGGCAAGAAGCCAACACAAAAGTAAGGACTGTCGGTTCCCGAAGGTTTAACCAGAGAAAACCAGTTCTAGAGAAGCTCAGCACAAGCAGCACTGAGTTGGCAGTTTACCGTGATATTGTTTACAAGAGAAAGAAGACTGTATCACCACCGGGAAGTGCAAATGCAGCTCCTAGAAAGGATTCAAGGAGTCCCAGTTTAAGTGCTGGGGAGGATTCCAGCGAAGTTCGTGATTCAAATCCCGAGGAAAATGTTGGGTCGAGACAAAGTGCAAGAAACATGACACCACTGACCATCAATACGATGACAACTGTACCAGCAACCCTCAATGCAATGGCCTCGAAGACATTGTCTTACAAGGAAGTTGCTGCATCTCCACCAGGCACAGTCCTGAAAGCTGTAATTGAGAACACAGAAGAAAACAAGATTGAGGTAGCTGATCCAATAGAAAATGAAGAAAAGGGCAGTAGAGTGGAAAAAGAAGAAGAAAAGCTCATTTTTGACAATGTTCATGACCAACCACCTCCTTTGGAGTCTCCTCAAAGTGAAACGGTAAAAAATGAATGCGTTGAACAGGCTATACCTTCAGAGAACTCAACCATGGCCAATGGAGAAAAAGCCAAGGAGGCCAATGGAAGCAAGCTGTCGGCATCTGCCGAACCATTCAATCCAAGAGCGGTGCCATTGATCCCCCATGTCTTCGGCTCCACTGCAATAACTGCTCCTTATGATCATGGAATTGTTCAACCCTTTTCTCAACCAGTTTCTGCCAGAGTCCCATGCGGCCCAAGATCACCTTTATACTATAGAAGTGGCCACTCCTTCAGAGTGAGGCCAGGCTACCTCACCAATCCACACCCTGCACCTGAGAGGAACCAGACTAGTCCCCCAAAAGCCATGAATCCTAATGCTGTAGAATTTGTCCCACAGAAAGCCATCTTCCAGAACCGTGCAAGCACTGAAGTGGGCACCCAGCAGGAACCAGCCATAGCCGCCAATCAAACCACAGAAGAAAAAAACCTGTACGCAGGAACAGTTGGCCATGAAGGCAAAGGTGGGGGTGGGAGGGACAACTGCAGTAAATTTGACAAGGAAGAACTGGCAAGGCAGATATTACTTAATTTCATTGTGAAGTCTGTACAGAGTAAGATGGACTCTTCCAGTGAAACCAGTGGTACTAAGCAGGCTAGGAAGAGTGTTGCCTCTGAGCAGTTCGCCAAGACAAGTAACAGAGATATTGCTGTCACCCAAGAAGCTGATGTGAGTGAAGACATCACTAAGATGCCGAGCGGGGTTGTTGAGGAAGGCAACAACAAGAAGAATGAAGACGGAGACGGATTCATAATGGTTGCTAAAAGAAGAAAAAACAAGCAACAATTCTCCAGTGCTGTGAATGGCTTGTTCTCCCAGTCCCAGCCTTCTGTCTGCTTCTCAGTGAGCTAAATTCCAACTCGTGTGACATATGAGAGGGCGGTACTAATATGATCTAGTTTTTTGTCAAGGTTTACCAAGTGATGGAGCCAATTCTGCACACGATCAGTTGGACTTCTGGATGCAGATGAGAAAGACCCGGAAGATTTTTGCAGAGCTTTTTTATCTCCAAGTGTAAGACTATGTTTCAAGCAGTAGAAGAATATTTACTGCCATGGTAAATAGTAAATATGCATGGGAGATGAGTAATTTTGGCAGCTCCAATCAATGATCAAGAATGTAGGTAGATTGGTGGATGGACCCAATAATATACGTCGAAAGCAAATATGAAGAGAGAGTGCCCAGGCTGTGAATTATCAAGCCTTGCCCACTGTTTATTCACCAGTCTTCTACTGCTGCTACTGGTGCGGATCTGTGCAAAGGAAAACCAAACCTGCTGCAAATCTCTGTATCTTTAGTATCTTAATCTGTATTTTTTGTTGGGAGATTTTTATCCTAAATAATGAACAGTTCTTTCTGGATACGATCAACCTATGTGAATAACAAACCTGGACAAGATTGGAGGTAAAGGGTAACCTTTGTTTTGGCATTTATCAAAGATCTGGGAAGGTGTGTTGCTATATAATATGTAATAGCCAATGGGGAGATCGGAGAGCTTTAGTATATTAATGTCAGATTTATTTTTTGAGAGTATGGACATTTGGGAATCAGAATATGCCACAGCAGATCTCTGTATTGTGCTTACGACATGATTGCCGACCAATACGATCATCATACAAGTGACCATCATTTGCAATCGTTTTATCAGAATCAATTCATTGCATCAAAAGCTTTTGAAGGATATTTTGATAAGAACCCAGGAATCATCATTGAGCTAATTACAATAACTTCTTTTTCCAGGGTGAAAATGAAATTCATAAACAAGCAAACCAATCAACAAATAATAACAGTGAACGGAAATTATCATATAAATTTGTCTAGAAGCAACCGTTTTTTTTATTACCATTGGAGTGTTGCAATCAATGGACAAACGAGATGATGATGCAACAAAATACGAAAACAGAAAGTAATATTCTGAATTACTCAATCCCAACCATTGAGTAGTGTTCACGGTGTCTACGGATTCTTCAAAAGTCTTACAAAAGGAGGGACAAATGGAAATTATCATACATGTTCTAGTCTTTAACTCCTTTTATCCTCAAAAACTCTATTTTCCCAATCAAAACGTAAAAAAACAGTTTTCCATGTTAGGAAAACATAAAGGGGTCCAAACCATGTTTCCCAGTTATACATTGATTGAAACACCAAGGCTCGAGCTGTCTTCCTCCTCCTCCGCTGACTGGTAGCTAGATTCTACAAAAAGAATGGATTTTTTTACATGGGTTTTGGCCTTTCCCACTCCAAAGATTGGATTCTGATCAAGCCAAGGAGGAAAGTCGCCATTAACACGATTTTGCCTTGTTCCTCTGTGTGACTGGTAGGTAAGGAAAAGGTTCTTTAAAAAAAAAGATTGGATTTTTCTACTTGGGATATTAATCTTCAGCCCTTCAAACATATTATGAAGCCATATATCATAAAAAAATAAATTAATATTATTTTTATTAGTTTACATTTTATTTACTTTTGTTAAAGTATTTTTAATGAAGTCCATTTTTAATAGTTTTATGTTTAAATGATATATATAAAAGCATCAAGTTTTCCAATATTAACATCATCATTTTTTAATAATATTAGAAAACTTATAATTTGGAAAATTTATCCCGTTTATTAATTTTATTTTACCTTTTAAGCGAGATATATAAAGAAATTGACATACATCACAGGGGATGTTATTTTTTGTAAAAAAATATATTTTAAAATCATTATGTCAGGATTTAAAAATTAAATTAATCGTAATTTAAACCATTCTTTCCCGATGTAATAAATGAAAAAAAAAATATTAATTTTTTTTAATCTTAAATTTCAAATATATAGCATGATATTGGCTATAAAAAATTATACACAATACTTAAATAAATATTTGCTATATAAGACAAATGAATTAATTTTATATTGTAATTCATGCATCATAATGAAGCCATAATCATCCACAAAAAACGATCTAACTCGAATGGTGTGAGATTATTTAATTTAGTCTTACATCTAATATTTATTGGGTTACGATCTTATTTATAAGGTGGTATGGGCTATAGATCTTTGGTTAATTATTTTTTTTAAAATGATTTAGCCCATTAATTTGTTGCAAGCTTCTCCTTCCGGCTCAGCTTTGCCGGTGACACCTCTCTAACAGTGAGGGCTCCGGCTTTCTCCACTTCACAATGATCCCGGCATCATACCTCCGCTACACCCTACCATCATTTCTTTACAACAACCATGCCAGGCAATTCAACCCCTTTATTGTTATTCATTGATAACTTTCATATCGTAGAAATCCCTCCATTTACCCTTCATCTCTACACATACAAACCTTCCAAACGATTCTACCCGGCTTCATCTTCCTCTAATTACTTACTCCTATAACCACACAGGATTTCACGCCAACACTCTACCATTAGTTGTTCCCAACACTACGGCCATAAATTATGCAACCGCCCCTTACCCACTTACAAATCGTAAACAACAAACTATATAAAATAAGGGTGCTCCACTAAGTTTCATTGTCGACACCGTCGAATCTTTCAATTGCAAAGAAGAAAGTTCAGAGAAAAAAATATTAGGATAGCAAACGAAGACGGAAGAACAAAGGATTGAGGAAGAAAGTGGAAAAGAAGGAACTGAGAGTGACGACGAAGCAATATAAGGAGAGTTGCCACAAGTTTTTTTGGCACAAACAACGATGTGGACATTATCCGTCCTCAATCACATTGTAAGAGTGCTGTCATGTGTAAACCATACATGGGAAGAAGCCTTAATATATTCATAAAATTGCTATAAAAAGATGATACTTGCCAAAGTGAAGTTGATGGTTCTTTGATTTGCTTAATTTAAAAAGGTTGTGGTGACTATTAGGGTTAGGTGTGTTGTTCATGTTTGTCAAAATTTTTTTTAAATAAATTAAATATTTATTTAATCAATTTAAATAAACAAGTCTATAAAAAGGTCATAATTTAACTTTTTTTCTTATCTTAGTTAGTTGTTATGAACATGAGATCAACCATTTGTGATTGGGATATAATGAAGGAAAATGATATTTTTGCAAACATGTAAAATCTAGAAGGAGATATGTTCAATTATATAATTTAAAGATTAGCTTAGTTTTATGTATGGCTCAATTTATTTTAACTTCCTTGAAAAAAAGAAGAAGTTCAGGCCTTATGCTCAACTTGAAGCTCCATAATTTACATCCAGAAAATAGAGATGGTGGTGTCTGATATTATGATTCTGATAATCATGATGCTCAAATAAGTTTGAAATTTAGTATTTTACATTTTTGTGCTAAAGTTAGGGTTTTGATTTCCACTTTAATTTACTATATATCCCTTAACATCTTTGAGGGGTAATTTTTACATTTTTTCTCTCCCATTTGTTCCTCTTATTATCTTACTTTATCTTTTTTTTTTTTCATTATCAAGTATCAAGCTGCAGTAAGATTGAAAAAAAAATTGCCATTTTTTTTTATTTTTCACATGACTCTTCTTAATTGATACAAATGATGCAATAAATAAAGCAAGAATAAATAATTTGATTTCATCTTAATTTTTAAATATACATGTTCCTAATGTTCAAAAATTATAAATAAAACTACAACTTAAAATAAATAATTCTTAAATAAGTCGAATGAAATAGAATTTACAGTATAATCTTATGCATCATAATTTATTATGGAACCATAGATGATGAAATAAATAAATTAATATTACATTATTAATTTATATTTTATTTAATTTTGCTAAAATTTTTATTAAAGTATTTTTAAAAACATACTATTAATATTTATTTGTTAATTTTTAATAGTTTTATTTTTAAATGTGATTTTTGAATTAATTTTCAAATATAAAAATTATATTATTTTTAATAATGTTGGACAACTTATCTATTTTAGTAATTTTATTTTACCTTTTAAATAAGATATTTATCAATATTGACATACATTGTAAAGGAGATTACTTTATATAAAAATGAATTAAATTTTTATAGTAAATGGTGAAGATATTAATTACAAACAATTATATCCATTTATTTATTTAAAAATAATGGCACTTTTATATATTTTTAAAAAACTTCATTTAATGTTGAACTAATAATGCTTGTTTTGTTAAGTTATCAAATTTTATTTTAGTTACTAACCATGCATCAAATATAAATTAATTATATAAGATAAAGTGTCATTTCGATTTGTTTATAGTAGTAAATATATTTTAAATCACTATGGCAGGATTTAAAAATGCCGATTGCCATTTAAACCTAATTTTTTCGCGATGTAATAAATAAAATAAAATAATTAATCAATTTTTATTTTAAATTTCAAATACATAGCATGAGTTTTGTGTGGAAAAATTATAAACATAACTTAAATAAACATTTCTTATATAAGACGAATGAATTAAAATTTATATTATAATGTCATACACCATAGTGAGGACATTATCACCAATAAAAAATGGTCTAATTTTACAATTAACTTTCGAATGATCCATAAGTTAAAGTGCTGTCTTAATTTGATATATTGTGAGCACAAATGCTCAAATTCAAAGGAAGTCTATGGTTACTCAAAATTGATGGCAAAATTATATTTGGCTTCAACTATAACACTTACCATATCACAAATTATGTAATTTACACCAACCAAATGTCCTTGTTTAAGGCCAAGCCTTTGAATATATTGAAACCCAAGCCAGACCTTAAAATATATAGAAACGTTTCTTTAGCTGAAATACCCATCACCAATTGTGATGATAAATATTTGTTAGAACATAGGTAGAAAATAATTATGTTAGAGTTATACATATATCTTTTATATTAGACTCTCATGGTATAAATAAATAGAATGCATTTGGATACAATTAGTTAAGCTATACAATTTCATTTTTAAACATCAATATTTATTCATTATAAATTAATCATGACTCAAATATATATAGAAGGTAAAACGATAAATCCTTTCAAGATAAACTTGATTGAAATACATGGTGTTTGGTTGCTCTATTATTAAAACCATCATTTTAATATAAAGATTTCTATTGTTTGTGCCTTAAAAATAGTTCTTGGTTGAAGATGTGACAAAATTTATAAAGATAGAGGCTTAAAGGAAATGTGAACTAAAATAATAGCCCTTGTTGTAAGTAGAGATTGACCAAGATGAGCTTTTGAGTAAATGTTTATGTATCTATGTTGGTATTTGTGGTTAAAATATAAATATAGGTATAGGGAACATATAATTCTATTGTGTATTTGATTATATTTAATATTATTTTTTTGTTAGGAATAAGTTATCTCAATTTATAATACTAGAAAAAAATTTGCTAATCTTGATGAACACTATTTTTTTGCTTTCTTAACAAAATTTATATTTTTAACAAAAAAAAAAAGTTTATATGATAAAATTTGTTGAAGTTTCTATGTGATTTGTTTTAGTTATGTCATTCATTTGTTGAAGTGTTACAAGCATAATTTCTTAAATAAAAAGATGCCAACAATAATAGCTAATCTTAATTAAAAACAAATTAAAACTAAGCCCTTAATTGAACTGCACCATCAACCCAATTAGTATGTTAAAAATAAATTATTATTATCACACACAACCCGTCGGCAAACCAAGTTGAGAATCTCGTCGCCGGCGAGATCCTAAGACCTCCCATAAGGAGAAGCTGTCTTTCACCAAACCCTAGAGTCTTTTGTGTAACAAATAAATATTTCCACATAAAAAACCAAACATGTTTCATTCTTTGAAGATTGTTTTTAAAAAAAGAGCCAAGGCATGACACAACCCCCTCAAAAAATTGATTTAAAAAAAAAATAGCATGACAACAAAAAGTGCTCACTTGAGCTGTGGTAATTGTGTACACTGAATGTTCCTATACTTTCCTTCCAACTAGCGATTCTGTGATGACTATTGATCACAAAAAGAAGAAAAAATTGAATACAGGTTGGGAAAAGAAGATAAATTGAATATTTCAAACTCAGCACGCACCTCAGATAAAATTTCTTGGCTTTCAGGCTCCAGAAGAGAGGAATGCACCCGCAAATGATTGGGTAGGAAACATGAATGATGTGCCTGAGTACGTACGTGAATAGCCTCGCCATTGTTCTTTCATGAGTTCTATTGCCATTGCTGTTTCGTGGTTACAATCTTCCATTCACTATACTTGAAGTAGCAAAAATTTTTAAAGAGTGCTCCGGAATATACGTAACACCTGTTAGCATGAAGGTAATTCATGATATACATTGAGACCACAAATATTTATAGGCTGATAACTCAAAGAAAGGTTGAAATCAATACTTCTATTTGTAACAAGATAATGATGATTCATCATAAGACGAATCGCATCCCTAATGAACATTATAAAAAACAAAGCAGATCCTTCTCCAAGACATGTCAAAAAGGGAAGCACTTAATCTCGTGAACCAATGTTCTAATCTCCTAAATTATGCCAAACAAACTTGAAAGTTCTCTCATGTTCATGTAAGTGTCAAATATACAGAAAACAGAAATATCAGTCACGTTTAAATATATGAGTTGAAAGCGAATGTTGAGTTAGTAAAGGCCTAGCCTACCGACATGTCTGGTGATCTTTTTCGTCCTTCATTTTATTACCTCAACAACAAAATATACATGTATAAGATTCCTCTAGAACAGGACGCACTATAATGGTTCAGAACTACCGTTCACAGACAGGTAATTTTCGCATCCCCTTGTTTCATTTAGTAAACTGGCAAACAGGTTCAATCTAATGGATGAATATATCATTCCTTAATTTAAACCAACAAAAGGCTTAAAGAAAGATATTTCATATCTTATCCAGCTTGAGATGTGATGTTTGATAGATAATCAACTAAAATATTATCTTGTCTAGTTGACTAATTTAGGCTCGTTTTTAATTATTATAGTAAAAGAAGCCTTACACCAAAATAGTTCTCTTCAACTTAGATCTAGTGATGAATAAACAATCAGGTAAACTTGGCAGCAGGTATCACCTTCATACCAATAAGCACATAGTGGAAATCTAAGGCTCAATTGATACTACATCACTATATTCCTAAAGTAAACAAACCTACCGTTAACAGGGTGATAGTTCATATCTCCTCTTACTTCCAGCTGGGTGTTTGATATTAATAATCAAACAAACATGGCATAATACCCAAAGTCTTGTAGAGGACAAGGTGATAAATTTAGGCTCCTCATCTCATAAGATATACTTCATTTTTTAAAATAAGAGTCATAAGGCTTGTAGCAAAATCATTAATCTTTCCTCTATGCCTTTAGATTTGAAAACGAAGTATACTCGGCAACTCCTTGTTTCATTCAACAGATAAAGATAAATGTAAGCGCGATTAAAGAGAAATTATTTCTTAGTCATCAAACAGAAAGCAATATGATGCATAAGGAATTATGGCACAGTAATACATTAAAAAATAGGAATGGCAGCTTAAAGTTGGTAAGTACCTGCAAAAACATTAGACCTCAATGAACAGAGAAACTTTAGATTAATGTACTAACCTTTTTCTTTAACAGCAATCTGGAGAGTGTCAAGTGTGATTATTCCATTGGTCAATGGAAGTAATTCAAGCTTAATAGTAGTAGTTGACAGAGAAGGAACACAGCTGCAGCCATTAATGAAGAGCTAAGAACTCTTAACATCTCATATTAAAATAGGAAAGAACTCTTAACATCTCAAAGAGCTAACGTCGTCAACCAACAGTTGACACTCTAATGTAGTGTGAGCTACCATACAAGGAAATATTCTTAAGGACAATATTTCTAGGAATCTTAATCCTAAGAAACTATAAACAAAGAGAAAAAACACTTGACTGTTGATCCATGGTATCTAGGACCTAACTACAAAGGCACCCAACTACGCCTACTTATGGGCACTAATTGACTCTAGGAGATCATGGAAAAATCAACCAGACTACCACCCCTTCATTGAAGCTCGGCATAATTCAATTTCTACTATGCCTCACATCCTCTCATTGCACTGCAAAAGCATAATGTTTTTTCAAAAAGATATAGAATATAACTAAAATATATATTTACCCTAGAGGAACTGTGCTCTGCAACCATAGATGAGAACAACTCAAAGTCGTGTTTGGAACTGAGGATGGAACTTGTTCACCTATCCCACCATCCTGTTCAATTTCAGATACGATAGATGTTGCATTCTGTACACTGGTGCCAGATGGTCCCACATTTAAGCTTTTGGGAGTTGGAGGAAGAGGGCTTAAAGACACAACTGAGGGTGGTGAAGTGAATGAGGCTGGAGCTAGAACTGTAAGGGTCAGATCTTCAGATGTTAAGTTTGTTGCCTGAAGAGTTAACACCTAAAATAATCAAAAAGACTGCATTAGCAACAGCATATATGATCAAGTCTTACCTTGCTGAACTAATTAAAAAGATAAAAACAAAGGAGAAAACATCCATGGGCGTATGTCATATTTCAGGAACACAAAACAATGCAGCATTACTGAAAGTTCATCTTCTCTAATTCCTCAAATTTCACAAGATGTCTCACATACTCCCTTCACGTAGAGTACGAGGTTGGCAAGATATTCACTTTTCCTGACTTTATTTTGTTTAATTTTTTGTCCTCATACCCTTTAACACATGTTATGAATCATCAACCTTTCACTCATTCATTTCTTCTTTTCTTTTCTTTTCTTTTTTTTGAAATCTTACACTCCACATTTCTGATGTGATCTTTCACCTCTCCCTGAATTCCTCAAAATAGACCAGAAGCCTCTCACATTTTCACTCCAATTTTCCACCATTTTTTTCACAGACTTTTTTTCCAAATAATTTTCTTCAAATTATCAATCCATCGGTTTTCCCTGTCGCACATTTTTATTTGGTCAAGTTCACCACAATATTCTTGGCAGCCCTTCTCAAATATGTACATCAAGCCATGTCCATTGCCATCCCTATCCATTCTACTTCTAGTCTTTGAAAAACACTCATCTATTTACTTTTTAAAATTAAACAATTTCTTGTTTCAACTTTAAATGCTCTATCCCAAGTTCACTCCTTTGATTTTATGCTTATTTTATCTTTCCAAATGAATAATCACTCATGTTGATTTAAGAAAGACATCCCAAAATAACCTTAGAATATCCATGAACTAATAGAAAATTTTCCTTCAAGAAGAGAAAGCCTGTTAGGTAATATTCACCATGAAGTTTTTTCGAAGTGCTCACTTATAGAATGCTACACCTGCTTTATTCTTTCAAATGTACAGGTTTAAAACCCTTATGTCCAATCTAGAAGATGTTCATTAAACTTTAACGTTGCCTCAAATAATTACCTTCAAGTTGTTTTTGGTGGCATTAAACTCTAAATATCTTCCCTAATTTTTCTACAAGTTGCTCAATGTAAGTTATGTAACCATCCGGTCCAAGTGCAAACTAATATGCCTGAGTCATCTCTTCAAAATTAGTTACCCAAAGTTGAAAATCATAAACACATCCTTACTAATATAATGGATCTTAACCTGATAGGTGTTAGATGTCGGACTAATTTTTAGGAATCTTATATTACAACCACTTTTAAGAAATTTCGTCCTCATAATTCTTTTCCTCAGCCCATGGGCCTAACTTTTGTCCTGTACACTTATTTGCACTAGAGCTAGGTCATTGCACTCAATAAGTCAATTAATGGGTGACAAGCACTAACAGTTAACTACAAACCTCTTTGTAAGAAAGGGGTTAATAACAATCACCACTCAAAAGATGCTGAAACTCATTACAAGTCAAAGAAGAAAAGAAAACCATCAACAAAATATTTGTTTTCTCTTCTAGATCTTGTATTTCTATATGAAAAATCCTATCATCAAATCATGCTTTGATGCAGAAAATTTCTACAAAATCATCCTTCACAGCTAGATGGAAAATAAGGAGCCCGATTTATTGCATACAGACCTGGACGGGAAGTTGACAAATTCCTCCACTGGGGCTGGGAGATGGCTCCGACATTTTTGATGCAACAGATATCATTAGATCTCTTGATGCACGAGGTCGCCAACTTGTTGATTGTTTGAAAAACAACTTTGAGCCTGCAGCAGAAATTACTACCTGAAGAGATCTAAACAATATAGAAACTTCCCTATCATCAAATATTTTTGCAATTGCCTCAAACTTTATATTGATATGTTCCTGACTACGTTTAATCCTACCAACATTAATTGCTGCAATAAATAAGTACCTGTGTAATTGCAACGGCATGAGACTAGAACAGCATAGTGGCCAGTGCTTGTAGAAATCTTCTTGCCATCATGTGCCTGAATCATGGAATGTGGATTGGAAGTTGTGCTTGAAGACAATGAATATTGAGAATTTTTGCTTCTTTCATGATAGCCTCTTTGGTCTCTTATGTTCGCTGGCTTCAGTATAAAAGAATGTTCTTCTCCTCTCCTATCAAATAGATAAATATTATGGATCTTTTGAACCAAAAAAAAAAAAAAAGATGGTGCTGTGACACTCAGGATTCAGCAATCAAAAACTAAATAAATAAATAAACCATTCACTAAAATATTTGAAGTTTTGTTGATGGCAATTAGAGAAGTATCGGTTACTAGTGGAAATTGTCCGAAAACTAAGTCTTCGTCTCGTGCAAGAAACTAAGACAAAAAGGCAAAAAGGCTAACAAGAATACCCAATCTTGCTTTTCTTACAAGATAAGAGGCACATGACAAAGTATATCGTTAATTTGTAAAATTGACGGTAATATCCCTAATATTTTCAGTAAAATTTGCTAATGCACTCCCACTTAAACCCTAATCTAATGTAGGCACATCCCATGACAGCACAGTCAAATGTGAAGTTTAGCATATGAAAGTCATGGGATAAAAAAATCAAGTGTAGCCTATGAAACACTAAGTTTTATAATTCATGAATTTTAATAATTCTACATGAAAATATTTAATGTCATTGCAGAAGGACATAAGTCCCCTTTCTTATTTCACTCTCACATGACCTGACTGAGTAGCACAAGCCAATAATCTTGGATTCCTGCATTTGAATGCACAACTACTTTTTTCTGACATCCAAATATCAATTCAATATTCAAATAGAAAACAACAAAAAAATGATACTCCTAAACTTTGTAGTCAATCTTAGTCAAAAGTATATAGGCTTCTGGCACTACTTTTACCACTACAAGTTGATCATTCAATGTGACACCCTCCACATTCGAAATTGCAAAATCATTTACGCAAGTTTCTTTTCAAAAGTTTATTTAGGCCATCTTGTTTCCTTCTATGTGCTTCAGCATTCTTTGGGCCCAGGGTTCACAAATGTTTGGAGGTCGGGTCCTTCCTGCAACCTCTTTTAATATAATCATATCGTCTTTGTTAAAGTATATTTTAAATGGTCCCCTTTCATAACATCTCGAGTTTTAAAGATAAATGGTTAAACCATTTGGTATTAGAGCCACTGGGTGTGGGCTTGAATCCTGTCGGATATATGATTCTGGGAGAAATATTAAATTCCCTCATTTATTCCCAATGGACAATTTTCCCTCGTGTTTGCCCACATACTAAACCGTTAAAAATTTGCTTACACGTCAGGGGGTGTGTTTAAGTAAACATATTAAATGATTCCCTTGCTTTGGGAGAATAAACATGGGGTTTTCAACATGAGAATCACCTTATTTCATCCATATATTTATACATATTTACAAGAAAATAAAGTTCACCAGAAACCTCTAATTTTGTGTACATTATCAGGATCTAACTCCAGATTATTTCTGATGCTCTTTCAAATTCAAATATAAGATAAAGACATAGTCGATCCTACCCAGCAAGCATAATTACATTCCCAAGCTCAGTATAGCTGCCTACCATACTAAGCTTGTAATGAAGTTCCTCATGAGTTACCTTGGGCAGTGCTTTTGTATAGGTATCTACTGTTACAGGCTTAGCTTGTGGGACGGTCGGGTGCTAGGGTTTGGAGGCTGTCCCTAGCATATCCCGTGTCTTGGGCGGATAACCGGTGTTATTCGTGTGGTGGAACAACCTACCAATCCTTGTATCGTGTTGGAGCGCTGTTGGGGACCGATGGGTATCGAGCCAGACGCATGCGAGGTCGTGCCGTGACCGGGAGCAGTGCCGGGTGCAGGAGTGTGCAAGTGACCAGGCACCATGACCGAGCATGTGGGCAGCAGTAGCGTGTGGGGACTAAGCAAGAGGCTGGAAACCAGTTGTGTATGCTGAGCGAGCACCACCATGCGTGCCAGCTGAGTGATCGATCAATATACCGGGAGGGACTAACCTGGTGTGGAGGTTGATGTGCGGGCGCCCGAGTCCAAGTGAGGTTGGAGCCGGTGCTGTGTGCCAAGCGGTCTG
>JAVDBV010087839.1:4102-28872 GCA_032619315.1 Piper longum | reverse complement strand
TTTTCCTATATATATATATATATAGGAAAAAGGGTTTATGTGTTGAAGACATTTTTCTCGGCTGTTGGACAACAGCGGGAAAATAAATCCCGCCCAAGCAAATGGCTTTGTTTTTCCTAGGACGGCGGGTACAAGGTGCTTCTTCTCGCTCAATATGAAATTATTGTCTCCATCAATCGTGTAGTACGGCCAGCAGGATGAATGCTAGAGGCATCGGCATGGGAGTCTTGTGAGGAAGTAGTTGTGGAGTACAGTGCCAGCAAAAGCTGAGACGATGAAGAAGTAGAGGAGATGTTTCGCTTCCTCTGTTTCTCCTAGGACACCACACAATACGGCCGGTGGGATTAAGGCACGAGGCATTAGAATGGGAGTCCGGTGAAGAGGCAATTGCAAAGTCTAGCTTCATCAGAAGCTGCGACGATGAAGAAGTAGAGGAGTTGTGTTGTTTTGCTTCCTTTGTTTCTCCTGGGACGCCGCACAACACGACCGGCGGGATGAAGGTGGGAGATGTCGGCATGAGAGTCCAGTGAGGAGGCGGTCGCAGAGTCCAGCGCCGACAAAAGCTGTGACGCTGACATAGGTTTTGCTTATTGCATATATTTAATAAAACCATGGTTCATCTAAAACATTTGAAGTCCAACTATAAAGAATTTGAGAAAGAATATAATTATTGGATATGTAGAAGTGATATAATCACTGAATTTGAGGAGAAATAGAAGATTATAAAAGAAAAGTACAATTTGGATAAACAAAGTTGGTTATCCTCCATGTATGATATCAAACACCATTGGATATCTATATAGCATGAACTCATTTTTTGATAGATTTGTGCATTCACAAACCCACTCATTGATTTTGTAAAGCAGTATGATAGAGTGTTATAATCTCGTATATTTGATGAGGAATAAGAGGATTTTCATATTTTGAATTCTAAGTTTGTGCTATGTGGATACTCTCCTATTGAGGCTAAAGTTGTTGCTCTGTATACGAAATAAAATTTTAATATTTTTAAAGATCAATTGAAAAGTAGTCAAAGTTGCATTTATAAGAAAATTGGCGAGGAGGGTTCAATAATAAAATATGAAGTTTTTCACATGATAAAGTTAAAAAAAATATTGTTGTCTACCAAACTTGTGGAGAAATGAATGCCACATGTACTTACAAGAAATTTGAAAATGAAAGAATTTTGCATATGTACATTTTGATTTTTTTTTTTATAAAAAATAACTCTGCAAAATTTCAAATCAATATGTGCTATAACGTTGGACAATTAAATATAGATATTGTTATTCAAGACGTAGTGAGGATACCGACAGCGTTCACTTCTCTAAAAGTCCACTTATTCCTTTACAAATATGGAGAATTTGAAATATTACTATCCGATTGCAAGATTTAGGAAGAAGTTTGTATGAGTAATATAATTTTGCATTACCGCTTTTAGTTGAAAAGTTTGACAATTGAGAGTTCATCTTAATTTATAGTACAAACAGGTAAAGAGTCAGTTGAGAGATAAGTTAGGACTTCAGTGGAATATAATCCCCAAATAATAATACGTGACCTTTCTATTGCATACTAAAAATTGTCCCAAAAATAGTCAAAAATTTAAGGCAAAATATGAAGTTGTTCAAGTCCAAAAATAAAATAAGAATGTGTAGTCTTTATAATAATAGAAGTCACTATTCTATGTGTAAAAATGTTCATAAAAATTGTAAGAATGATTTTATGCAATATGATTTTTTGGACATATATAATATATGGTTGTAGATGTCGGGATGTATTGTTATTATTATTTTTGTACATTTTGTGGATTATAATCTTTTGTAATATTATTGAATGACAATAATAATTTTTTATCTATTTATATTGTTTTAAATTTTATATTTATATCACTTGGAACACAATCATGATATATCATATATTTTTTGCCTATTTATATATTATAGCATCTTAAATGTTCATCAAATATTGACTAAATAGGATCTTAACGAATTTAATTCACCATCCCTTGAAAATTTCTTAAGTGCTCTGTCAATTTTAAGCTAAAGATCCAAAACAGTTTAAGACATTGAAAAACATAAATTTGTGGTACCAATCACCTGCTGGGTAATCTCAAGAAGCATACCCATTACATATCACTTGCCGTCGTGGAAGCTGTGGCATTCTTGGAGCAGAAGGAAAGAATCTCAAGGTCCGATCTTCATATGTAAATGCATTTCTACTGCTATCCTATGTAAGTTAATGAACAAAGAGCTTGATGAAATGGGGTAGAAATGAAAAAATATACAGCCATACAAGGTGAGGCTCTTGAAGTGACAAAAAAAAATGATGCCAACAAGAAAAACAATTTTGAAGCTAAAGCAAATGAAAAAAATTATAAAAACAAAAAAGCAGGATAATCCACTGATTGAAGTTTCATCATTGATAAAAGTTGTTACATTAAGCAAGAAGCATTCACCCAGAAAAGATATGCTTCTGTGAAGAAAACAGCATAGAAATGCATTTCATATAAAATCAGGATCTAAGCAGAGGTGAGTACAGAACACGTCATCTATGGCACCAGAATGTTTTGGAACGGACTGTAGAATAAGAAAAATTGGATGGTTCTTATAAGAAATATTCAATTTGAGAAAACCTCTAACTGTAGCACGCCTTCCTTCCAATTAAGGCAAACAACAGCAGAACTGTGAGATTTAGTGCTCCTCAACAACTTTCCGTTCTGTATTGACACAATTACATTATATCATGCACTTGCAAGTGGTACCGAAAGCTTAGTTCACACATGCCTACATATATCGAAGTAATCAATTGGGGTACACTTAAAGTATAGCCCTTAACAACCGAAATTTGTAAACGCCTTTGCTAGTCCATAAACATTGATAAATCTTAACAACCGCAAATCAACTGAACAGTTGATCAAGCTGATTGATTTGGAAGGAAATATCTAGTGGCCCTTCATGCTCCCATATTATTTGAAGTTGAATGAGTGATAATAATTTTTTTAGAACTTCAAGCACACTCCATAAGCAGTTTGGTGCAGCAAGAAACTTAAGAATTTGAAAATAGCAGTCTGAGGTGTTAGTGTTACCCGCTTCGACGTCAAGGAGAGCAATGGACTCATCTTCAAGTCCAAAACGCTATTGCTCTTCCATCTGGTCTCCAGCAAGGACGTAATGCATCTTCCTAAAGGGTTAGAACTAATCAGTACATCCAAAGTGATAGCTAATCAAGAAAAATGGTGATAGCATGGCTATCCACAACGACTGTTACGCTAATTCCAACACCTTCATACATCAGGGGTTCATATGCCTCGCTATTCCATTCCAACGACACCAAATTTCTATTTTGAGTGCTTAATCGTAAAAAAATATTTTTTTAAAATAATCGCTGGAGTATAAGTGACCAAAGGACATAATTTACCCGAGCTTTATTGCAGTGAGAAACACTTTGTCACTTTGTCTTTGATGTACCCGGGGCATTATAAATTAAATACACAAAGACCACACGAATTCAGAAACATCAAAACAGGGAGGGGGGGGAGGGGGGGTGGGTGGGGGGCGGAGGAGATGTAAAGATAGAAGAAGCAAAAGGGGGGTGGGGGGGAGTATCAGGAGAGACAGTCCACTACCTCTGCCAGTTGAAACGGCGAAGCAGAATCTTGGAGTCCTCCGTAACCATGGTCAGCAAAACCTTCTCCGGATTCCGCTATCTTCACCTGTACAAATCAATTAACAGCAGATTATTTTTTTCTTTTCCTTTTTTACAAGAGACAGTAGGAAGAAGAAGAAGAAAGAAGAGGATATGAAAACCTATGAAGCGATGGGTTGGTCGAATTAAAGCTGGAAAGGGAGGAAGGTGGGAGGTAGGAGGTCGTCGATCTCCATGGCCAGATTTCAAAAGTGGTGCGTGGGCGGCAATTTGTACGATATCCCCGACGTCGGAAGTAGTAGTTTACAGGGTAAGCTGTAGCTGCCATGCAGCAGAATATCGGCACAACATGCCAAAAGTCCCGGCTACACTGCCTTGCCTCATTTATAAATCCACGGCCCTTCACTGGGGCTCATATTCAATCGTTAGCGGACCCAATTCGATTACCTTGATTGTGGACTAATACATAAAAATATATATTATACGAAAAAAATACAAATTATAAATTTTATAGCCCCCATTTCTGTATTTAAATCCTTTGTCATTGATAAAAATATGTTCTTTTTATTTATATATTTTATACACTAGGTGTATACACGCACGTTGCGAGGAGTTGTAATTTTTTTTAATAAATTTAATTATATTTACAAATAAATATATTTTAATTTTTCTTATTCTATAACTTACATTTAAGTATTTTATACTTCCTTTAAAATATTTTTTTAGAAAATAAATTCCTTTCTAAATTATATGTTTCAAATTATTCCAGCTCATTGCACGCTGTTGTACATTCTTTTTTATTTTATACTTTTTTTATATTTTATATACTTTTTTAAAAAATAAAAATTTATATTTTCAAATTATAATTATAATATATTTGTTATAATTCTAGTTAACTCTACCTAAAATGACTGACTTTTTATTAATTTTATGCATTTTAAAAATTTTGAATCAACTTAGAATACAATCCAACTCTATTTAAAATTTAATTATATATTTTCTTTGTAATTTATATATATTACTTAAGTTGGTATTCAATAATAAACTTAATTTATATTATATTACACTTTTTTTGGAAATTGGTATATTCTAATTAAAATATTAGTTATATTGATTCTAGTTAAGTATTACTAGACTCCTATTCAATTAAAAGGCATTTGGCAAAACAAATTTTATTATTTTTGGAAACTTTTAATTAATCAAATTACAAATCCCATCAACATATTGAAGAATCCATGGGAGTAGATAAATGCATACATATTTTATTGTTTACAAAATTTTAGAAAATAGCTTGAAAGTAATAATGTTAATAAGATTTAGAAAAATACTAAGGGATAAGATTTTCTATATTTATTGTGAGATCCCAGGTAGGGTTGAATTTTTACGTGAGAATTTGTTAAAATAAATAAATTAACCGATTTGGGTTAGACTGAATACATAATTTTATGATAATGTTATTCAAGTTAATATTGAATATTAACTTAGGAATAAATCTTTAATTATGGAAGATAATTATATAATCTTGGAATATTCTTATTACTTGGAAATTTGGACAAATTTGATATGCCATATTTAAAAAATTATGTCTCTTGGAATATGTATCAAAAAAATTTTGAAATTTAGTGGACACTAGACATTCTAAGGAATCCAACGGTTCATGTGAAAACCGTGAAATTAAGTTTTAAAGAGTGAGGCATGACTCTTTGCCCTATGACCAAGTTATTAGATCATGACATAAATAGGTAAAAATGGCTTTTTACAAAATCTATAAAATAAGAATATTTTAATATGACAATTTTAGAGTGAAAAGCTGAGTTTGGAAAGGTGTTTTATAGGTTTAAAACTCTTAATTAAGGTAGTATTAAGAGGTAGACATTCATTTTAGATAAATACAAGTTATATAAAAATTATTTAATTAATTAAGGTAAAATACTTAAAATACCCCTAAAATGGGGACCTATTTATATTCCCCATAATATAGAGATTGTCTTTCTCTATTTTTGGGCTGAGAATTGATGTTGTGAAGGGGGAGAGGAGGGGGTTAGGGCTCCATCAATTCATCGTATTTTTATATAATTCATGTATAGGATATGCATGTATCATGATTATATTAATATTTTGTCAAATTTGAATGATTTGTTGGAAAGAGAAATCATTAATTTTGTTTGGTTTTGTGGAGGATTGCATTGTACAATGAGCTCATAAGATTTGGATTTATTGCATGTCTGATTATTTATGAAAAGGACATGTTTTACATGTAATTCATAAATGTTTTATAAAATTATCGTGATTAATTTATTTAATTTATAATGATTACCAGCAGATTTATTATAAATGCATGCTTTGTGAAGTTTTTATAAGCTTTTATGTTAATTTACTACGATAATTTTATCCATGTATCAATAAGTAGAAATCTATTATCTTTTATGCCTTAATGGTAGAATTGAATACTATAGTTAATTACATGAAAACTTAGCAAGAGTACATGTTAAAAGGTGTAATTAATTTGTTGAAATAATTAGAATTTGACTATAGGGTGATTAACTATGAAATTAAAAGAAACAAAACCATTATTTTGTGTTGTGCCATAGCACTACGTATTTAGCAAGTGGACGAGTTAGCATCGCCGCACTCAAAACAGTGGGGTTTTGACATTGGAGCCGCATGGTAAATTTTGTGATCAATGTTGAGACACTGATCACAAAATAAATATAATTTCTCAACTATCACACTTCTTTGCGAAATTATTGTAGATAAATAAATATAATTAGTTATAATTAAATTTATTAATATTATATATATATAATATAAAAAATATATTATTATATTATTTTATCAAGTCGAGTTCGAATCGAGCTATGAGTTGAGTTTGAGTCGAATTGGAATTATAACCGAGTTGAGTCAAGTTGAGTCAAACACGGCCGTGCTCAGGCTCAGCTCGTAGGATTCGAGTTCGAGTCAAGTTGAACTGAGTCAAATGCTAAATACTTATGAGCTGACTCGTTCAATTAAAACCCCTAGCTATGGCGATAAGAGTGGGGCCTGTTCTAGTTCTAAAATTTGGGCGGGTCCTCACTTTTATCATACTTTTAATTTTGATTGAAAAATTACGAAAATAGTAATATTAAATACACGTTTATCAGCTCTTATTTTATATCTTTATCATATTTCTCATATTTGATAAAAACATTCCGAAAAACATCATATTGGACAGATTTGAAAATTTTTTGAGAGATACATTTTCCATCTTTAACATTTTTCTAATTTAATCTATCAAAAAATTGCAAAAACAATACTATTTATATGATTTAAAAAATTCAAAAAGATAATATTGCCCATCTTTAATTAACTACTTATATAATTGATTAATAAATTAATAAAACAATAAAAATATGTGTTTATCACCTCTTATTTTCCATCTTTGTCATATTACAAATTTAATTAATTAGTAATTTCGAAAATATTAATATAAATAAGATTTGACCAAAAACTCTAAACAATAACATTTTCCGTCTTCAACTTATTTCTAATTTGATTTATTAAAATTTCGAAAATAATAAAAAAAAAGTGTTCATCACTCCTATTTTCAATATTTATATAAGAAGAATATAATGAGAACTTAAATTTTTTGAAACCCTTGGTCAAACCGTTGGATATAGATCAATGATGATCGTATTTTTGCTTTGGTAATCATCATTACCCTTAATTCCTATCCTATGCATTGGATTAGTAAGTTTTTAAATTTTCACTCAATCATTCTTCTATTTTTATACATATAACATTAACATGTAAGCATAATAAAGGTGAAATAAAGACTTTTAGCCATTTCCTGAAAGTCAATGCCTGCTTTAAAACGTAAATATGATACACTTAATTATAAGATGGGCAACAGTGAGACTCGAGCCCATTAACAATAATGGGTTCGTCAGGAAGTTGATATTTTCGGGTGAAGTTGGGTCGAGTCGGGTATTTCTCTTACCCCGGATCACTAACATCCCAGTACAGTACCAGACACCGGCCCACCACAAATGCTGAAAATGTGTTCAATAGTAATCCTTCGATCATGCAAATTGTAATGTACACATTTTGCTTTGAAAATAAAATATATTTACAATTTTATATATAAACCAATTAGGAATGCAAAAGCCGCTTTTCCTGGATGACTCTTTTTCTACGTTCAACTTTTACCAAAGATGCCCATTACTTAAAAGTCTTTAACACTAGAAAGCATCTCATGACCTTTGTCACATGAAACAATCTTATAATTATGTCACACTTGAAGAACTCTAAAGCTTGAATTAAATACAATGAAAGAATAGTTGTAAACATTGGATGAACCGCTAGCCAAATGATAGCATCCAATTCAATAGAATGTAATAACACAGCCAAAGTTGCATGTCAGAGCTTGGTTAACTGTTAATGTTGTGGAGCAGTGCGAATCCAACAGTGTGAAGTGGGACTCTGGACTGTGAAGACATGGTAAGATCTTCGCCGCGCCGATCGCTGTGTAATATATTATATATTAACAAAATAAAGATATCGAAAAGCATTAAAGTAGAATAAGTGGGCAGATGAGGAAGACCAGATGCTAGATGCTTGTCGGCTTCTTCCAACATTAGCTGTAAAAAAGCTAACCTTGCCGCTTCATAGTTAGCTTGGACTGCCACTGCTACTACACTTTCACATAGCAGAGAACAGAATCCATCAGTCACAAGGCCGAGAAAAGGAAGAAGGAGAAAGTTGGGTAGTGGAGGAGGGTTGCAGCTGGGGGAGGAGGAATGATGGGGGAAGGGAAAGGATCGTCTTTGGTGCACCTGCTGGCCGTGGTTCTCTGCTTGGTCGCCTTCGGCTTCGCCATTGCTGCCGAGAGCCGGCGCAGCACTGTAAAGTCCCCCTCTTTTGCTCGAACTGGTCGTTTTGCTCTAGATTTGCTGCCTTTTTTCTTTGTTATTTGTATACTTTTTCTGTGGATTGTGCTTGGGGGTTTAAGTGTTTATGCATTAGGATTTAGGAGGTCCTTTTTCATAAAGGCCTCTTTGTTCTTGCCACTTGTTATCCTTTTCAGGAGCATTGTTGGTAATCTTGGTCTTTTCTGGTCCATTTGGTTAGATGATTTTGTGCAAGTTAATACAATGATGTGACTTGTGAGCATATTGCAATGAGATGAATTATTTTGGATTTGGCTTTTAACCTTGTTAGAGCGAATCTCCTGTTCAAGAGTCGCTGTTGACTGGATCTGATCTAATGATTAAGGTTGCTTTGAGTTAACTTTGTTTCGCCCCTAGATGCTTTGTAAATCGCATCTTGCTCCTTGAAATGTTAAAATAAAAATGGCAAAATTTTGTTCTGGAAGGGTGATCATGCGTGCTGCATTATCACCTTAAGAAATCCGTCAATAGGATTGTCGCAAAAAATGGTACATTGTTACCGTCCAGTCAATTTTTTTTTGGTTACTATTGGCATCCACAATTTCTGGATAGAGATGGCTCTTGTTTTTCTCCCGAGTGTTTCGATTCAGCAACAGAAGAAGGATTGGTTTTGCTTTTTTTTTTTGTTTTGGTTTGTTTTTATGCATATAGAACTAGAGTTAAAAAAATTATAAGGTACGAAGGATATTCTTGTTCATGTGGATTATGAAAAACTTAAAAGGACTATTTGGCATCTGACTTTTTTTTTTCTATCCATGTATAATAAGATCCATTACTGGAGTCTGGATTTTTGAAAGTGGCATTGTTAAACCTTTGCAGCTTCCCGTTTAAACTCAATTTCATTTCTTTCAACTTTAAATAGGGAAGCTCATTTGTAGCTATCCTAGCTTTTTAGCTTTTGTGTTTGGAATAAGGTTATTGAACTGTATTGATGTCCTCTTGTTGACTAGGCCTCCTTGATGTGAGGTTGCCATTTTGGTTATATCAATTATATGAATTCTACATTGATCGAATCAATTATCATCTACTCATCTTTGGACTTTATAGAGATCACAGATATCCAAAAGAAGGATTTAGAAAAGTGAGGGTGTTTCATTTGACAGAAAAATGCGCCTCGGAGTAAGATAAGTGTGGTTGATTAATAGTCTCATATCTTGTAGCTTTGTGTATTCTGGTCTGTGGCAGGGTACCATAATTGAGGATAAAGCAGACAATGCCACATATTGTGTATACAAATCCGATGTAGCCACTGGCTATGGTGTTGGCTCTTTCTTGTTTCTCCTCTCTAGCCAATCTCTTGTCATGGGAATTACGAAGTGCATGTGTTTTGGAAGACCTTTAACCCCTGGTGGAAATCGTGCTTGGACAATCATTTACTTTGCTTCATCATGGTTTGATTTCCGCCTCTCAACATTTTTTTATTCAACATACTGGAACTCTCTTTTTATAACTTTTTGATGCAAATCCATCTATCAAAATAGCAAACGTGTTGTAGCATATCGAGTGCTTGCTGGTCCTAACCTTCGGCTTCATTTTTAACTACGTTTTAACCTTCTGATGGGAATTCAGATGTTCCAGGTTTGGGTCTCTGGTTTTCTATGCATCTCTAACTCCTATGTTCTTCTATTCAGGTTAACATTTCTGGTGGCCGAATCATGTTCAATTGCCGGAGCAGCAAAAAATGCTTACCACACCAAATACAGGGGTGCTATCTATGCCCAAAATTTGTCCTGTGAAGCATTGCGTAAGGGAGTATTTATTGCAGCAGCTGTTTTCGTGGTCTTTACCATGATCCTCAACGTTTACTACTACATGTACTTCACCAAGGCAACAACTTCATCCTCTCATAAGACCAACCAATCAAAGTCAACTGTTGGAATGACCGGCTATCCTTTAAAGTTCAGTGAATCGTACGAGCTTTACTAGAACAAACTTTGTTACTTGATATTTTTAGTGCCAAGAATGTGAAAGCATACAGTTTCAGTTGATTTTACATGTATAGATGGAGAGTATATGTTGAAATCCTATGTTTTGGTGGGCAAAAGAATAGCTATCAACTCCAATGGTAGTTTAACATGCTAGGTAATTACGTTCATTAATTTTGATTTTAGTTTTATATCGAAACAGAGAAAAATGCTGACTACTCTTTGACAGTGTTTCGTCGTGCTTCTGGCCTTGTTGTTTGATAACTCGATCCAGGTAGTCCATATATGCAATCAGCAAAAAGTGCCCTGAACAAACGTTCAGTCGTGCAGTTCAAAGTGCCTCAACATTAATGGCGGTCTGCATCTTATGTCTTCTCTGCTAACTCATGTTGTGGAGCTGCTCCATTTCCTTATGACCTCAGGAGAAGCTACAGCAACTTTATGCTGTTTCCCTGGCTCCTTGACGACAATTATTGTGTAAGAAGATGCTGATACGCTGATATATCTTATTGTGTGGAGGGATGGTTTAATTTAAATTCCGAAAATAAAAATGTTAATAAGATTCGTAAAAATCTAAAAGATTAATTTTTTCATCTTTATCATGTTTGTAATTTTTTTAATTAAATAATTCCGAAAATAACAATAAAACATTCTTTTTTCATCTTTAACACATTTCTAGTTTATTTAATTAAAAATTTCGAAAAACAAACATCAATGACATCTCTAAAATTCTAAATGATTATTTTTTTCATCTTTATCATGCTAATACTTTATTTATTTAAATAATTCCAACAATAATAATATCAATTAATAAGATTGAAAAAAATATTAAAAGATTAGATTTTATTTTATAACGAACGATCTCATAATATATAGTATACAGATATAGATATAGATAGCTATAGAAGATAATAGACAGATTAAGAAAATTTTGGAGTCAGAATAAGAAGAGTACTGGGCAAATTCTGGACTCTAGACTTTTTTTCTGTTTATACATCACTGGTTTGCCCGAATCCTCTTTTAACATCGTCTCTCTATCTCCCTATCGAAAGAAACACTATACTGTGCGTGTGTGGGTTGTAGCTTTGTTTTTTTTTTATAGAATGAACACAGTCGTAGGATGAAAAGACTTCCCAAATAACACACCATTTCTGACATAGAAGTGTAGTTTATCATTGAATGGAAGATGTTTATTCCCCATATTCTTGTGGAAGTAGGATGTAATCTACTCCTATTTACAATAGTGGAACTAAGCAAAATGAAGTTCATTTTTCGTATTTTACCACATCTTTCTTGAATTTGTCACCGTCGCTCTGCATGCCATTTGCAACGCCCATCTGCTGCAGATTGTAACTGTAATGAATATTCACTTTTAGAGTGGTAGTACAGTAGGTATGTGTACCAAGAGGAGCAGGAGTTGGAGACGCCTGCTGCAGACGCCTACGGAGATGCCCTTGGGCTGACCGATAGATGGGCGTTTGCAGCAGGCGTTTCCAAATATTTTTCTACCCAGAGAGGACTGAATCAACCCCCAAAAACTTCGGCCTTGTATATTTTAAGCTGGTTGATTGAGGTAGAACATCATAATATTGAAGCTGTTCTTCTCCAAGTGCAGCTTGAGCTAGCAAGTATGATCACCAACTGTGGTGACCAGATCTTAATGCAAGTAACAGAAACTGTGATAAGGTGGAGACAAAGTCCAAAGGGACCATTGCCATGGAAACAGCACCCCTGTACTTGTTTAAAATCATTTTCATGTTTGTTGGCACCGAACCGGACAAGAAGCTAAAACAAACTTACATTTCCACTATCTAATCGCCAAGTCAGGACTTTGTATCGACACATACAGGAATCTCTGTAACATGATCACATTTTCACCTCGAAGTGTTGCATGCTCTTGAGATTGCAGCAAATTGCAACGATGTAGTACATAGATTCTAATATTTCAAAGTCCGGCAATCTCAAGCAAATTGCAACGATGTATCCCTACATTCGACATTAAACACAGTGCATTTTCCTGCATTACAACGACTGTACTCTCTCCAGAAAACCACCTTTTCCAATCAATCAACAGTCCTAGCGCATTCCCATCCTCCAACAATGACCACCGTCATAGAGAGAACAAAACACCAGATCATGATACGATTGGAAAACGTGGGTATTACATCAAGGAGGAAGAAATTACCGGTTGTGCAGAGGATCTGGGCAGCTTGGCACTCGCCGTTTCTCCTCGTTAAAATACCTGCTCCGCGTCAAATTCCGAGGAATCGGTATAGGCAGCTTCACGAACTGGCCACCACTGATCTCTTCAAGTCGCCTCAACCGATCATATTCCGGGTACAACCTCGCCACGACAGGAGTATGTAGCTTCAAACACCACAAGAGAAATGCAAAATAGAGGAGCAGAGGTAGGCGCCCCATAGTGAAGACCACCTTGCCCAACAGCTACAACATGGTGGCACCTATGTCTTCAGAGCTGGAAGAGCAGCGGCAACAAAGCTAGACATTGGAAAGGATCGTTTCAGAGGGGAAAGTAGAGGTCACGGCAACACGTGATGAACAGACAAAATGACGAGTTTAGCAGCCTGGGGACGAAAGAGTAGTTACAGTACATAGCTATAATTTGTACAAGGCTTTTATAACGAGTGTCTCACACACAGTAGAAAACGAGATCTTATGGGAGAGGCATTAAAGAGGATGTCTCGAGTCTTCGCAGTGTATAATTGGGCAAGCTGTCTTGAATGGGATACAGATGCATTTTGGGTCCATAGGATTTATAGAGGACAAAGAACCTCGCCTTGTTAATGGAGTATCTATCAGGTTGCTCCCTGGCTAGTACGTTTGTTCGTTTTTTCATGGCTTTTTTCTGAGTTTCTGCACGTTGGCCTTGTTGTTTGCTAAGTGTTGGATTTGGGCAGTGCTGTATGGGATCAAAATTGAATCATGTCCATCTCTGGAGATATGACAAAGCATAATTTTGTTTGATGGCGTTCATCCTCCCTCTTATTTGTGACATAGTTTTGGTTTTCTTTTTTCCAGGAGCTCCACCTAACAGAGTCACGAAGGGATGAATTTTCCTGTGCAAAACATTTGTTAGAACATGTCACGTTTCTGACATTGTACAAATGCCGTGGTTAAGTTTTCTCATGTCCCTTATCATATAACTAGCATAGTGGGGAAAATGTTTGACAGATACGAGTGATTATAAGTCGCCCAATTACGTTTTTTGGCGTTTGTATTAATTTGTTTTTCCTTAAACAGAGATTTTTTTTACGACACTACGATCAATGATTTGTATGTGGAGAATGCGTAGTCCATATATCAGAGAACGGGGTACAATAAATAGGATTTCTTAAATCGAATAGCTCGACATGTCTCTGGGTTTGTTAACTGCTCCCGCCGGACGATTAGCTGTCTATCTATGCTATCAGTCATTGTTCTACCGACTACAATTCATCGTCTCTCTCTCTCTCTCTCTCTCTCTCTCTCTCTCTCTCTCTATGGGTGTAAATAGCCCGGGCTTTTGTTTCTCACCCATTGAAAAGGTCGAACCGAACTTGTCCGAGCCCTTTTTTTTATGTCCGAGCCTTGTTTTATATATCTTTTATTGGAAATTTTATTAGGCTTCCTTAAAATAATAGCATAACTCCAATTGGTCCTCCATACTGATTATATTGTGGAAGCAACTATCCTTGGAGCCCAGGTTCTGGGATCGAGTACGAGCATGGCCGAGCATACAACTCGTTCAACTCACCTCAGCTGAATTTAGCCAGTGGTGGTGTTCAAAAGGAGTTTTTGCTCGAATTTGACTCAGCAGTTTATCGAGTGATTAATATGTGACGAAGTTTACACAGTGACTCAGGCGAGTTTACATAATGACAACGTGTTCTAAAATTAAGATATGACAAAGTGGCCAAATTTTTCAATCCTTAGTTGAAAGAATTTTTTTATCTAGTAGGAGTTGATATAATGTTAGTTAATCTATAATGTAAAACATAAGGCGTACGAGGTGTTTTGAACACTTGGACATTCTAGTAGCTCATTCAATTAAGTTCCTTCGCCCATATGAACTTTATAACTTGTACATCGTCATCTGATCTAGCTACAGCATCTAATCGGCAAGCTAATCAGAGAGCCGAGAGGTCAGAAGAATGAACTGCGCAAGGAAATGTATTTCCTTCGTCTATTTAATTAGCTGGCGGACGGCAAATGTAGCATTGGAAAATGTAGACATTAGCATATTATACACATGTTCTTTAAGTCTAACTAGAACTTAGTCCAGGTTTAACGTCAAGCATCAGGAAGGCAATTACCAAGTTGCACACCCACTGGAACCTTACATACTTTGCATGCAAAGTATTACAAGTGCACCGTTGCCGACCTAAATAAAGTAAGAGAACTTGGCAATTTGCTTATGACAAGAACATACTATCATAAACCCACCATCGGAAAGAAAATATTTCACATAACATATACTAGTCGCAGGCAGCGCAAACAAGCAGCTTGAATTTTTCGTGTCGAACTTCACTTGGGAACAGATACTTTATCTTTCCTTTTTTTTTTAAAAAAAAGGTACTTTATCTTCATAATAATGCCCAAATTCCAACAAAAAAAGGTAATTACTGAGCAAGAACGTAGTAGTTGTAGTCGATGGATAGCAGCAACTAGCAAGTTGCACAAGCAACTTTTTAGAGGTCAATATCCAGAGTACTATCTATCTTCAGCTCCATAACATATCAGGGATAGGGGGGAAGTCGGCGTTCTTGAGACGCGTGAAACCCTGCCACCCTTGCCGCCCGTGTCAAACGAATCACCGTTTCCTTCGAGCATTCCAATCTCTGACAACAATAAGATTGCTTCATGGAGAGGAGAGGATGGCCTACAACTTACAAGGACATGCTCATCCCCCTTCCAACTTGATCAAGAAACGTTTGGAGGAATGATGTGCAGAAAATAAGTTGTGCCCTTGAAGGGGAAGAACAAAACATTGATCTCTCATTTTAAGTTTTTGACATTGACGTATGTTTGTTTGGACAACCTTTCCATCGCTAGATTTGTACAAAGAAACAAGAAGCAAGCATTGCTTTATTGTTCTTAGCTAAGCAAATCAGAGCTGCTTCCCCTCTCCAAAACTGCATATTATCTTCTTCTATTAGAATCCTAAAACTCTCCAGAGCAGGGAAATCAAGAAAAGCAGCCTTCGTGTCTCGTTCGAGTCTTGGACGAAGAAGGCGAATAGCTCGATCTGCTGACACGAGGCTCCAGTCCAAGCGTCAGCTCAAGCTCCACATCACTCACGTCCGACGCCGCCGTCTCGCCGGAGCTCAGCGACGCCTCGCCCGACGCAACGTTCTCCGACCGGTCCAGCCCGTCCGCACTCGCCTCCGGCTGGTGGCTCACTGACGACTCATGGCTGGACGCCCGCCGGAACCCGCTCGAGTAGCACCCGTAGCCAGAGTCACACCCGGCGGCCGCTTCCGCCGCGCGCGTCGGCTTCGCGCCGGCCCGCTTGAACCGGCACCTGGACTTCTTCACCTTGAGGATCTCCGGCGCGGCATCCTCCTTGGCGACGTGGCGGATGTCGTACGCCCGGAGCGGGGGGGTGCGGTTGGCCAGGGTGTCGGAGGGCACCGGCACGATCGGCTCCCCTTTCAGCACCGCCTCGACGGCGGCTTGGCACAGCTGCCAGCTCCCGGACCACAACAACCCCACCGATCCATATATGGGATTCACAATCCGACCGCACGCCTCATACAACAACGACCGGAAAACCGCTATAATAACAAAAACAGTTAAAACAGCAGTAATCAGCTACATACTTGCATTCGCTTTGATTCGCTAGTTAAAAGATAAAAAAAAAAAAGAAGGAATAGCTAGGTAGGTACCAGGTTGGAGGTGGCCGGGGGCGGCATTGATGAGGTTGAGGAGGCCGGCGCGGCCGTAGAACTTGGCTAGGAAGACGGTGGCGTAGGCCTGCGACTCGGGGCTGCGGATCCACTGGAGGCAGGGGCGGATGCTGCAGTTGTCGGTGCAGCCCTTGCGGAGCACCCGGCAGCCGTTGCAGCTCATCCGCATGGCGGCTGAGATGGGAGGGTGCTGATGCTGAGAAGGAGTGGAGAAGGGGGTGGATGCTCGGGAGAAGAGGGGGTGGAGTATATAGTATAGGAGGAGAGGTGGGAAGAGGACGTGGGTTTTGAAGGGGAAGGCCACGGCCAGTGGTTTGGAAGGGAAGTGGTAACGGGGCATGCAAGTCCGGTTTTGTGCGCGTGTGTGTGTGTTTTTTTTTTATATACACATAAAACGTTTTTTTTTAATATTTGGCTGCCTACTTGGCCTGACTTCGTGAGCTTATTCTACAATATAATATATATTATATTATGTGGAATATATTTTATAATTTTTGAATTGAATAAATTTTTTTATTTGGTAGTCAGCTCGACGTACAATTCAAGCTGAAGTTCAATTTTTTTTTAAAAAAAAATTCATACATAATTTAGTTTTTGATTTATAAAGTACTGATTTTACTTAAATTCTCAATTAATTTATGGCTCTTATTTTTTGTACAATTGAGCCTTAACATATTAAACATGATAGTCTCTACAACTAAACAATACAATAATTACTTTTGATATAAATTTTTGTAAACTATAATACCCCGATTAAAATCAAACTATAAGTTAAAAATAAGGGTGTAAATAAGTTAAGTTGGCTCGTAAATATTTTACATTCGGTTTGATTCAGTTTAAATTTGTACTCGATAAATTTGTTCTTGAAAAAAAATACTCGACTTGAAATTGATAGCTCATTAAATAACAAATAGAATTTGAGTTATTCAGTTCAGCTTGCCTTGAAGTTCAAGTTTAATAAGTTCAAATTCGAAAAAATATTTAGCTCGATTTAGTTTGATTCGAGTTATCAATATTATTGAGGTCACATTAAACTTATATGGTAATAAAAAAAATTATGATACTGTTAAGCTAAAGAGTGTTCGGCTCGACTCAATTTAAAAATAGAGTAAATTGAATATAAATTAAGTTTAAATAAATAAATTTTGAACAAATTACTCAAATTATAATAAACTAAAAATTTATTAAGCTCTCACACACGCTCAAATTAACTTGTTAGATATCGTATCGTATTTAAAAATAACCTAATTCAATTCGGGTTGGCTTGAGAGTTATTCAAAAAAAAAGAAAGAAAGAAAAAAAGATACGGGCAAAAGCAGACACCCAAAAAGAAGAGGGCGGTTTCTGCAAGAAATCAGGAACCTGGGATTAATCAAAGGGCAAAAACATGGGGAGGACAGAGAGACATGCAGTCTCTACCAGTGACACGCACCCCCTCGCCCGCCACATCCCCGACCCCTCTTCAAATTCCCGGTTTTCTGGAGTCGTAATAAACAATGTACTTACATGATCAAAATAAATAAACGCTCGTACAAAACCGCTTCTCTGTTTTCTCCCTCGTTTAGGCTCCCCTTTTCCCACTCTTGTGGATAACTTTGGACAGGATATGTTAAAAAACACACACGGAAATGACCCCGTCGACTCGGAGCTTCCTGGTTTCTCATCCCCCTTTTCCCTAGTCCCCTGTGGGCGCCCCCCACCCTCCCGCCGGTTGTTTTGCTCTTTGGGCGGCTTCATTGTTTTCGTAACTGTACACACTACTTCAGTCATGGTCTTTACTGCAACTCCCACTAGCTAGCTTGGTACATGTTGGTTACGAGTCTGACTTGTGGCTGTCTCTCACCTATTTTTGAGAACGTGCCAATTCTTTTGCTGCTCGTTGTGGGTAATGATTCATTGTTTTATTCGATTGCGGTCACTGGTTTTCGCATGGGACTTGGAACTTGCGAGGCAGGTGTGGCGTTTGAGTGTGCGTGTGGATTGTGGTCAGTTGGGGAGTCGTCGACTCCGAATAGCGGGTTCGTGGCCCCTCCTATCTCGCTGGGGTGGCGATTGCGACCGCCCTGGGCCAACTCTTTATACCTCTTTCATTATTGTCATTAAATCCCATCCCACCCTATCGTTCATATTTTGGAGAGCGTGTGGTTCATATTGGATTGTTCTCTTTCCCTCTTTTGGCTTTAGGTTTCAGATGTTTCTTTTTTGCGGGAGCTGTAATGAAATTTATACCATCACCCGGTGAGATATCAATTCACGGCGTTCATTAGAAAATGTATTTCATTAAATAAAGCTTTTTTTACGGGTCCCCCTGTATTTGAGAAATTAAAATCAAGCATCTGTGTTTGAGTGCTTTATAATTTTTTTGGCCCGCATTTTGCAGTATGCAATAAATGGTAAACAAAACAATTGGGTAAAAGAAAAGAGAGAAGAAGAGGTCACGTAACAAAATGGCCGCACAAAGAGCTGATACTAAATTTTTTTTCGAAAAAAATATAGTTAACAAAATGGCCGAACAATGCAACACTCACTTTGTCCAACATTTTTAGGTAAATGACGTTGTAGATATTGACTGGTATGCTGCAAACTAATGATTTCCATGGGTAGTGTCTGAGCCGCCTACTCCAGATGTTTGGTCCACCGTTACCGGACTGGTTTCGCTGAGAATGTCAAAAGGTTTACCTTACTAAAATTTTCTGTCATGGCTACGCATGACTCCGATTGTGTTCACTCTGTACATTTGTTGCTCGATTCGGATGATCCAGTTTTTTACACTTCAATTTTGATCGTTTCATTGGCGATTGCTGTAGGCTGTACATTCCGATACTGAGGCCATTGCTTACCCTTCCCGAGAGAGAATCGAATACACAAACAAATTTCATCATAAGGCGAATTTAATGGATTTCTGGATCGTAGCAGCCTAGTGGGTCGCAGCCATTCAAAAATCTGTGGCATATTTGCCTAGATCCATATAGTTAATCTGCAAATCAACAGCTAAACTTGACATTTTTCCAAAATTCAGGTGGGCAATTTATCAACCAAGGTCAAATTTTGTTGTCACATGATGCCACTCCATCTAAAATGAAGGTAGCTTAAGCACATTACACATCAAGCGGATACATATATATTATAAACAAAACCAACCAAAATGAATTCATTCAAAAACTCTGCAGTTGAGCTTCCAAGTAGCATGTTCTTTTTTTTTAACATTATTTGAATAATAGCAATCCAAGAGACTTCTTGATGACAAACAGATGTACTATTTCAAAGCACCGGGAATAAGTAGACAAAATAGCAATGAACAAAAGGAGCTAAATCTTCCCTCTCTAGACGTCTACTGGCTTTCAACAGCTTGACTCCCAAAGCAAATACAGCATAAAGTTCTCACACCTACCACAAAAAAACACGTAACACAACATTAAATATATGCAAGGCAAAGATAAAGATTTCCTGCTTAGTGATGTTTGGTTCAGGCTCTTGGCAAATACGATGCCTTTACAACTTCCCTATATCTGTACGAGCTGAATATAGTAGCAAACATGTAATTTTCCACTCAATGCCAACAAGCCAATCAAAATAAAAGACTCCAGCATTTTACTTTAGTCACAACTTTTTTCCCAAGTATAAGGATTTTCTGTTACACTCAAAAGCCATCCTAGATTTATATGACTAAAAGATGATAAACAAGTTGATTAACCGGCAATTTTCAACAATTACAAGTCATGTTGTGAAAATCGCCATCATAACATATGGACACAATAAAATAAACATGTCGAACGGATTTGATACTGAAAATCAAAAGGATTTGAATTCTATAAAACCAAACACTAATACAAGGCCTTTGACGCCCTCAAAATCTTCCTTGAATATTGGGTTGTTAATCCAATTTTGCGGCAAAATCGTCATCTAGCACTACATGTATCAGAACCAGACAAGTTATAACTCAAGTCTAGTTGGTACATAATAACAAACTTAACTACAAGCTTATACCACATGAACACTCAAGGTGCTGCATAATAACAAAGAACATAGCAGAAATTACATAAAAGCAAAACAGACTTGCTATTGAGCAATCATAAAATTTGGGAGAATTTTCACTTGTCAGATGAAAGTGAATCCTGTCTCCTCAACTTGGCCCCAAATCAATGAGATTGAGGTTACACTGTTACAGACCCTTTCTCTTCACTTAATCCTATTGTAGACGACAATGCTCAAATTTAATTGTGTCCATGTCTTTCTTTATAATCTTCACCCCCGCATAATGCAAGTTGACCAGCCTATTGAATCTGACCTAACATATGCTCGACTGCTGTTATCATCCAACATAATCCAATGGTATTATAAATTTTAAGGAGGCAACGACATTTAACCAAAACTATCATCATCATCTCCTCCATGTAAGAATCATAACAAAGCAACTTATATCTTAAAGCTCTGCATACCCCATATTTGCATAACCACAATTAACCATATTCAAACAACAATTCATCACAGTGAAATCTCCGACTCAGGCAGCTACCAAATCACAAACTACTTCTAATGTGAATAATGAACAACATTTTCATCAAAATAAGAAAAATTCGAATTCAAAACAACAAAATCCTAGAATTAGTTTTTACCGATTGCCCTAATTGCCAATTACCGCGAGAGAACGCTCTAATCGGTCGATTCGATCTTCGGACCTAAAAAACAAAGAGGGCAAAACAACAACAACAACAACAATAGGAATCAGGATCCCTATTCATTCACAACGAAAAGGATCAAATGATTAGGAAATGGGGTAGAGGGGGGGAAAGAGGACCGTGGAGCTCGTGGGGGCGGTGGTCCTTGCCCCAGCCGACGCCGCGGGTGGCGTCGAGGTACTGCTGTACAAGGTGCCGGCATTTCTGGAGGTGGTTGACGCCCTCGACCCGGTAGCACCACTTCACCTTGTCCCGCAGGATCTTGGCCGTCTCGATCTGGATCCACTTCTCCCTCACCAGGTACTCCCGCTGCTCCAGCATCGCCACCGGGTCGGCATACGGCTTCGCCGGATCGAAGTCGTCCGGCGGCCCCTCGTCGAACTCCACCTTCGCCTTCCTCACCATCGCTCTTCGCCGCCGCCGCCGCCCACCGCCAGCGATCCCTTAGGGGTAGATATGTGAATTCAGATTTGGTCGCTTGTGGGTCATAGGCGATATTTAGAGGGGATGCGGTTCAGTCCGCGTCCGAGCCGAGACCGACCCATTCTGGATGGCCATTGAAGCGGACTACCCGTAAAATATTTCGGTTCGATTCAATTAATTCGGATTAAATTTTCATTATGTTTCGAAATTTAAAAGATATTGATTCGTTTATAATTTACAACAATCAAAATTTTATTGTGTTTTACAAACCCGATCATGCTCTAGGCATGTATAATGCATGCATATAATATTTACAATAAACAACAATGACATTTAATAACTTGATAAAATCTACATAAAAAAAAATAAAAGTTTTTAAATAAATAGTTTTTAAGACATGCAGAGGAGCCGTAGTTACCTAAGAAATTAGTAATTTTTTGAATATCTAAAATAGTAATTTCTAATATAATTGTATTCCAATTCCATACTCTCTCAAAGGATTCACCTCGAATTTTAGTGCCCCCTAACCCAATTAATTTGTTATGGTTTCTCCCTTTTTTTTTTCCTTTCTATTCTATGCTATGAAATAAAGTTCATAGCAGCTGACCACCACTTGTCCAAACAAAAAATTGAAGTAGCAATACCGAAGTAAAAAATTTTGTATTGTTTAGTCTGTATGTAATTGTAGTCAGACCTGGTTGCAGACGCAAAAAGTCAAATAAAATTGGCAAAGATTAATTGCTCACTCCATGAGAACAAAGCCAAAGTGTGTTAATCTTATACCTAATCCGGTCTTGAAATAATAAACAAGGGGCAAGTGTTCGAGAGTAGTCAACCCACATAAATTATGCTTATTAAGAGTATTATATTAGGTACCCAATTGGTTTATCAAATATAAAAGAATGTGTTTAATTTTTCCTATGCGTTACGATTCAAATATTACGTACCATGTCACTAAATTGGACGAGTTATAACATTGAAATATTTATTTTACAGATAAGGTTTTTTCATTTGCCATGCCCCGACGTCAATTCTTCTGGAAGAGGAGGGTAATAATGGTGATGATAATTTTTGTTTTACCGGGCAACTCCCAAAAACTATATTTTTTTTCTTATAAATTCTGGCCTTTGGTCGACAGGATGTTGGATTACATTCGGTATGTGTTAATGCGATCGCATTTACCATAGTAAATTTTGAAGAATTAACTACAATTTTCATTTCAAATGCTGTTATTCTCTACAAAGTTTCCATTAACAACTGCGCCAGATTGGATCCAGATGAAAAGATTGTGGCTCAAGTGGGTTGATCACCTTGGAGGACGAAGTATTTGAGTTTCTTGAGCCTATCATGTTACTGCCCAAAATGCCACTTGCTTGCATGAGCAAAAGGTTCATATCAGTGCTTCCTGGATCAGGTACTTGGTAATGGCCAAACTGCAATGCCTTCATTAGTTTGGAATTTGCCAAAGGATTGGAATTCATCGAGTAATTTGATGGCCAAGAGAAGGGAGGGTTCATATTTGTGGCTTCCCCAGAGATTGCCCAGCTCATGTTTGTGTCCATGCTGTTGCTAGATATGGAACATGTATTGAAACCCGTTGATGAACTAACCATATTGCCCATGTTAGTCACGTCTAGCTCTCCCTGCTCACTTACCAGAGCATCGGTGGCACAAGAATTACAATCGGGTACACTGTCATGAAAGTTCTGAGGACTTGAACCCCTTTTACTAGTGGAACTCTTCAGGAAAACTCTACAAACAACCCATTCGTCCTGTCAAATTGAAGAAAACAAACTTCATTAGCCTTGTTAAGAGTGAAATGTATATATATATATATGAATTGCACCATAAATATACATATGGTTACCTTCTTGTAAGGGTACTTGTTTTGGATTCTATACTCATGCATCACCCAGTTGGTCTTCTCCCCTTTGGGTGCTCTTCCCTTGTAGAAGACGAGAGTTTTCTTCATGCCAACGAGCACTCCTGAATGGAAGATCTCCTTGTCTTTGCCGGTGGTTTTCCAGTAGCCGGCGTCTGTTGCTCGGTTGGTTCGTAGACCTGTTGGGTATTTCCTGTCCTTCAAGCTGAAAAAATACCACTCTTTCTTCCCCGTGGAGGCGTTTCCTGTATATTAAAGCAGTATCATGAGTACATACCACCAGCATTTGATAGTTGGACAGTGAAAGCAGGTTTCCTAATAGTAGTTTGTCAAAAAATAATATTAAAGCATTTGAACTTGCTATAAATTGAACAAACGTTAAACAAAATTTTATAATTACTCATGGCAAGATCTGGAGTATATTTAAGGTTAGTAAAACTCACAAAATAATCTTAAAAACCGTAAAAAATATCTCCAAAGTATAAATGCTCCACAATAATATAAATCATGGACTATATTGCTATGAATTTATACACATTTAAGATATTATTTCGTGGTCTTTAAAATTATATTGTGGATATAATTTTCTTTCACATTAGTTATTGTGGGATAAACTATAGTCCACGCAGTATATCCCATACCAACTTTAAATATGTTTTATGGCTTATAGTGGTCAAAAGTCATATTTTTTGTAATGAAATTAAAACAATCTGGTGATGTAGTAAATGTCAACCCATTTAATAAATAATGAATATTATGTAACAACTATGTATCTTCAAATTATTAAAATTATTGGCAATAAAATGAGGAATCAACCCATTTAATTTGAACATTGATGTTTGCTTTCATTCGGGCTTAAAACAAAGGACTTTCCTAATCCTAAGACAAGAAGACTTGCCTAGAACAGCATTTGGGTATCTAGTAATTTTTTTTTCGAGGCAACTTAAAATCTAGTAATTGGTAAATGTGTAAATTACCATTCCCATGCAAAGAAAGGAAACCAGACTAAATATATGAGTAGTACTATTGGTATTATCACCCTACAAAGTCAGAATGCGTACACATAAAGTTCCCAAGAACTAAGTTCATACCTGGGAGATCCCAAGGCTCACACTTGTTGAAATCCACATTTGTAATGGCCCGAGTAATGAAATTGAAATCTTTAACCTTGCGCGCAAGATAGTAAGTAATAAGCTCTTCATCTGTGGGATAGAACCTAAACCCTGGCGGTAGGTGTTGTGAAAAACGGGTAATTTTCACCAAAGATAACTAGTTCACTGTGAGAACTATTACCTAGATGACAAGCGTGAAAACTATTGTACTAAATAATTACCCCAAGATAAAATTCCCAGGAAATTTGGTGGGACACGATAATCCGCTTA
>JAVDBV010087838.1:0-10862 GCA_032619315.1 Piper longum | reverse complement strand
GGGGGCGATTTTATGTTTTTAAAATTTATATTCCACTTTCACCCATGCATAATAAATTTATTCATTGACGTACTTAGTTATTTTTATTATTTACCCATAAAAATAGATTCGACTCTATTTACACCAATTTGAAATTAGTTGTGAATCGGTGTGAATCGGCCGATTCAAAGACCGTTTTTTAAATTAACCGATTCACCACTTTTATTAACTCGGATGTCTTCCAATCCGAGTTAAATCGGCCGATTTTGAGTGGAATTGGCTAACTTTTGCAATAGTGTATATGGATGGCAAACAGTATACTATACTTAGCTATAAAGTGGTGAGAAAATTAGATATAATTAAAAAAATTAATCTAAAATTTGGCGGGAATTCTGAAACTGTGTTCTTTTTTTGTTTTAATATGAGGGGAAGCTGAGGTGACACCTCGGCTAGTCATGTGCGCACGGCCACCATGGGTGGTCAAGAGCAGAGGGGTCTCCTCGGCTTCACTGCCCACGTATCCTCGCCCCCACTATCCCTCCATCCATGCACTGCTATTGCCACCACCTTTGCCACTATGCCCTTGCACCGTGCCTCACCCACCGGGGTCCCTCGCCGCTGCCCCCTGCCTCACCAGCCAGATGCGTCATCCTGCCGCCTCAAAAAATGTGCTCCCACCCCACCCCTGGCTACCGTCCCGTCTTTGCACCTTGGCCTAGCACGTCGCCCATTGCTCCCTTGGTCGCTGCATCCTGGTACCACCAACGACCAACCTATCCTGCCACCATTGCCCACCGGCGCATGCATTGGGAAGCCACCAGCCGACTATCACCAGTCATGCTGGTCATGACCATTGGCTACCCGCAGGTCACCGATAGATGCCACTGTAGTCAAAAAAATATTTTAATTTAACAAATTATATATATATATATATATTATTTAAAGCATGATATATTATTTAAAGTATATATATTATTTTAAACATGTTAATTTTGGACCCACATTATATATAAAAAATTGATAAACATAACATTTGTAAGATAATTATACATAATTATCAAAATTTGATGAACACGACTACACCAATTTATAAGATCAAGTTTATAAAGTTGCTAAACATAAATTCCACTATCTAATACATGAAAAATTAATAAACACGATATTCATGAATAAGAAAAGCATATAAAACCATGAAAAATTAATAAACATGATATTCATAAGATAAACATACATAATCAGGAAATTTTAATAAACATGACTAAATCTATAAGACAAGTATTTAAAGTTCATAAATATGAAATCCCCCACACAATACATGAAAAATTAATAAATATGATATTCACGTATAAGATAAGTATGTCAAATCATGATAATTGATAAACGTCGACCATATAATACATGAAAATGTGATAATTAGGATATCCATGTACAAGATAAGAATATAGAATAATAAAAAATTAATAAACATGAGTATGTTGACTTGTACGATAAGTATGAAAAGTTAATAAGCATGATAGATAGTAAGCACCCAAAATCATTAAAATGTGGCAAACATGATTACATCCATTATAAGATAAATATACAAATTTAATAAAGATGATATCAAGCATGCAAAATTGATAAATTTGGCATCAACCTATAACATAAGTATCCTAAATTGATAACATGAGCTATATTTATAATTATTTAATTAAATTGTAAACATTATTATCCCACATAATATGCACGATACTTATAAAAGTTTACTAAAAGTATATATTTATAATGTTATATATATATATATATATATATATATATATATATATATATATATAATGCTTGGTTTGTCAATAGGTGAAGGACAAACACTTGACACTTGGAGGAACATTGCAACCTCTCGATATACTTGAATGAAAGTGGGAATGCATTACTAATGATTTTATTTCTAATTTTACCGAAGACTCGTAGTAGGTATGACTTGATTTGGGTGATTTTGGATCTATTGACAATATCAGTTCACTTTATACCTATGAGGATGGATTATACATTGAAAAAAATTTGCTAAGCTATATATAACATAGACAACACACTATCATGTGGCACCTAAGGAGATTGTCTCTCATCGTCATCTAAGGTTACCTTGAAGTTTTGAAGTTTTGGAGAGCATTGCAAGCAGCTTTGGGTATGCGGTTGTAGTTTAGTACCTCTTTTCATCCACAAATTGATGGTCAGACTAACAGGACTATCCACTGTTGGGAGGATATGTTGAGTGCATGTTTGCCTAATTTTGTAGATAGTTGGTACGATAACTTAAGATTGGTAAAATTATCCTACAATAATAGTTTTCAGGTTAGCATTGGAATGACTTCAATTCATGTAGTGTACGGCAGACATTATAGATCACCAGTTTGTTGGGCTGAAGGTGGTGAGCCATTGTTCGTATGCCCAGAGATGCTTCAGCAATCTCATGTAATTGTGCACGCACTGCTTAAGGCCATCAAAAGTCTTATGCAAACCAGAATTGGAGATCGATAGAGTTTGGTGTGGATGATCTAGTGTTCCTTAATGTATCTCTGACAAAGGGAAGCATACATTTTAGTACTCGTGGTAAGTTGAGCCCAAGGTATATTAGACCTTTTCCTATTTTAGAGCGAGTTGGTGAAGTTGCTTATGAATTGGTACTACTTTCACATTTGGCAGCAGTTCATCTAGCTTTCCATTATCTTTGTTGAAGAAGTATATACAAGACTGGTTGCACATAGGTGCGAGCGGCTGACCTTTGTCAAAGAGAAATGATATTAAATTCTACTTCCTTAAAGAAAATTTTGTTACCAAATTTAATTAAGTAAAAAACTCCGGGTACTTTGCTCTCATATCAGCTTCAAACTCTCATGTGGCTTATTCGATGGGTAATTCCTCAAGAGAACTTTCACCATTGGGATGGTTTCTGTCCTCAGTACCCTTTCCTTGGTATGCAGAACTGTCAAGGGCTTTACAATATAAGGCATGTCATCCTGAATTTCCAGCTCACTAAAATCTATTTTGTGGGATGCATCTGGGATGTAATTCTTTAGCATGGAGATGTGAAATATGTCATGAGTTGAAGTTAGGTACATGTAAGTGTTAAGCCATTGCAACTACTCTTCTTAGTATCGCAAATGGTCCTATATATCATGGACTTAACTTACAACACTTGCAAAATATCATCACCCATCTGATTAGTAAAATCTTTAGGAAGACATGTTCTCTTACTTCAAACTCCAAGTTCCATTTGTATAAATCTGCATAGAATTTATGTTGATCTTGTGTGTCTTTCATCCTCTTTCTAATTAAGGAAACTACCATGATAATTTCCTTAATCATCTATAGTCCAACTAGCACTTGATCTTTAGTATCTAACCAATAGGTTGGTGATCTACAAGGTTTTCCATAGAGTGTTTCAAAAGGTATCATACCTATATTAGACTAAAGCTATTATTGTATGCAAACTATTCTAGTAGTAAATGGTCTTCCCAACGTCCATGTCAATCAAAAATACATGATCTAAGTAAATCTTCCTCTTTACGAGGATGGAATGTTGTACTGAACTTCAACTTTATACCCAAGCTTCTTAGAATTCCTTCCATACTCTAACAGTGAATCTTGTATCTTTGTCAAATACTATGGATATAGGATGTACTATTAATCTCACAATATCATCCATGTAGAGCTAAACTAATTTATCCATACTCGGTTATTTTAACCGCAATAAAGTGACTTCATTTTCTAAGTCTATCAACTACCACCAATATTGCACCATGTTCTTTCTTGCTTATAGGTAATCTAACTACAAAATCACAAGTGATATCCTCTCATTTCTAGCTTGGAACTTCAAGGGGTTGGAACTGTCTTTCAGGTCATTGGGTCTCAAAGTTCACTTTTTGATAAGTTAAACCCCTTAAAACGAATTCAGCTACATCTTCTTTCATACTATGCCACCAATACATCCTTTTCATATCTTGGTACATCTTGGTGATGCTTGGATGAATGTGCTTCATTTAAAATTTTGCTTTTGAGCTCTTCACTCTTTGGGACACATTGCCGACCTTGGAATCTAATCACTTCTTCTTACCCTTGCTTGACAGAGTTAAGAGAACTAAGAAAACTTTGTAGTGCTTCATCTGCTTCTTGAGTCACTTTGATTCGGTCAACTAAGTCATTAGAGATAGTTAAATTAGCAAAAAAGGAATTCAGTTTGCACGTTGGATTCACTTCAATGATATCTTTCATTAATCTCCGTTGTGTCATCAATATGCTAGAAACCTTTGCTTGTGGATTCTAATTTAGTGCATCTGCTACAATAATAGCTTTTCCCTGAATGATAGGCTATGCTAAAGTCATAGTCATTGATGAACTCTAACCACCTTCTTTTCCTAAGGTTCAAATCTTACTTAGTGAAGATATATTTGAAACTTTTATGGTCAATAAAAACCTCAAATTTAGCTCCATAAATATAGTGTTTCCTCACTTTGAGTGAAAAAACCATAATTCATAATTCCAAATCATGAGTAGGGTAGTTATTTTCATACACCTTTAACTATCTAAAATCATAAGCTACTATCTTGTAATTTTGTATGAATACTACTCCATAACCTTGATTATAAGTATCTATATATGTGACATGTCCTTCAACTCCTTGAGGCAAAGTAACGATGGGGAGGTTGTCAAAAATTCTTTGATTGCCCCAAAACTATTCTTACAAGTTTCATCTCATGAGAACTTCTTTTCCTTCGGGATTGCTTTAGTAGGAAAGTCCTTGATGAACTACCTATAATAGCCTGCAAGTCCTAAAAAGTTATTTACTATGTACCATTCCTTTGTTGATTCTAATTCGTCACTGCTGACACCTTATATGGGTCTACTAGAATGCGATCCTTTGAGATAATGTGACTAAGGAATAAAACTTATTTCATCCAAAAGTTATATTTACTAACCTTGGCATATAGTTTATTCTTCCTTAGGATTTCAAGTGCTTTGTAGCAAGTTCCTCATGAAGTTCTTCATTGTATGAGTAGATTCAAATATCATCCAAACAGACAATAACAAATATATCCAAATAATCATGGAAAACTCTATTCACGAGGTCCATAAAAGCTATTGGAGCATTAGTCAAACCAAAAAGCATAACCAAAAACTCATAATGTCCATACCTTATTTAAAAGCACTTTTCATCACATTCTCTTCATTTATTCTAAGTTGACGACATCAACCTTATGCCAATCTTGGTGAATACACTGATGCTTTTTAGCTAATCAAATAAGTCATCCATCATTGGAAGTGGATGCTTATTCTTGACTGTGACTTGATTTAATAGCCGATAGTCTATACAAAGCCTTAGTGTACTAGCTTTCTTCTTCACAAAAAGCACTGGAGCTCCCATGGTGACACACTAGGACATATAAAACCATTGTTGTGTAGATCTTTCAACTATACTTTCAGTTTTTGAAGTTCTGTAGATGGCATTCTATAGGGTGCCTTAGATATAAGTGAAGTCCCTAACGATTAGTTGATAGAAAACTCCAATTACCTTTGTAGTGGTAATCTTGGTAATTTTTTGGAAAGACATTTAAGAATTCCGACACAATTGTGATTGAAGATGTATTGACCTCCTTAGACTCTTTTGATCCTTCTACCACACTAGCGAGGTACACTTGACATCTTTCTGGAAGATACTTATTTTCCTTGACATAGGAGATAAGTAATGGTTGATTCTTTATTATTTATTGGTTCAGCCCTGAAAAACGTTTCTTGCCAATTTTTATGTGTCCAATTTTTTTGACAACCAATTCATCCCTAGAATTAAATCTATCCCCATCAAGTGATACAAGCCAAATTCCCACACTATTGACTTGTTCTAAACTTGCGTTGGGATTGGTCCTACTTCTTTGTCAACTAGTGTTTGGTTGACATTAAGAGTACCTACAATCACTAGTAGATCTAACAATCTAGGTTTAAACTTAATTCTCTACCAAGTCTTTTATGACATGTATCAATGAGCGCAGCCTGAGCCAAATAAGAGTAAAGCTGGAGTATCATAAATACTGATCATAATCTGAACTAAGTAGCTCCTTTCCACTTCTCCTGCATTACTTGCATTAAACTTGGTTGGAACTAGGGAGTTTTGATCCTTATTCCTTGGTAATCCCTCTTGAGATTCCCAACTTCTCTACATAAGAAACTCTTGTTAGAATTCTGCATTCCGCATCTTGTCGCCTCTTTTAATTTGACAAAATGGTTTATTGTTTCCTTTTATGTTGCCATTGTCATTGCCATTCCTCTCCCTTTTATTGTTGTCACGATTCTTGCTAGCTTGCTGATTCTAATTTTGAGTCAGTTTAGAGTTGGTCAAATTAGCAGCTTTAGTCTTCGTCTTCTCCTTCTTGTTGAGGGGTTCAAACTACTCAGCTAAAACCTCCTCTCTAATGCATGCAATTACTATTGCATCAACCATAGTAGCTGGTCTCTGACTTGCCATAGGGTCTTTGAGTGCAAATTGAAGCCTCCATATGAACTTGCTCTTGCAAGCCTTCTCTGAAGACCATAATGATGGAGCAAAATGTTCAAGTTGAATGAACTCTTGCTCATTTTCCCTCACCGTCTAGTCCAAATCTTGCTTCAAATTTGTGAACTCTCTAAATTTCTTCTCACGAACTTGCTCTTCATAGTAGGTATTGTTGAACACATCCATGAATTCTACCAATGTGATGATGTCAAACTGCATTCAAACAAAGTTGGTCCTCTAAACAGCATCCCACAAGAATGCGACTTCTTCCTCAAGCATACAGGAAGCTTGCCTCACCCAATTTTTCTCTAGAACCTCCATAGCTCCAAAAGTCTTGAGAATATTGAAGGTCCAAGCTTCTGCTTTATCAAGCTCTATAGTTCCCATGATTCCCTTTGTACCATTCTTTATGAACTTCTCTAATGTGAAAAGTCCTCGTTGTGGTGCAGCTACAATAGAAACTGGATTTTTAGTAATTTTAGCCGCTACTGGATGGTCCTTTGGAATGGTTGGCTCGTGTGAGCTGAGGTCCTTGTGGCTTTCCTCCTTGATGGCTAGAATTTACTGGAGTATACCTTGAGTAGCCTGGAAGTCATGATTCATATTGTCCATAGTAGCAGCTGCCAATTTGTTCTCTTGTTGGCGTTGTTGTTGGACTTGGTGCTTCAGTTGCTCATTCTGTTGTTGCTTTAGTTGATCATTCTACTTGTTGATTGGTGATTCATTTGGCCATCTGCAACACAAAACACAATGAGAAAGAAAAATTTCTCCGAAGTAGTTTGGTCAATCCTATTAGTCTATCTTATAAGGAATGAGATATCATATAGTAGTATTTTGTCAAGGAAAAACATTTATGGTAATATACTGGTAAAGTGATCCCAAGCTGTGATGCCAACTTGGAATGAGCTCAATTTAAACATGCATAAACCCTATATAGGTTGTTACACGTTTCATCATCCTAACATGCATGCATATCATATTTAATGCATAATTCAAGAATTATGGCATATATCATAATACAAACAAGCGGGATATACTAATATGCTGATCGGTCACGTCCTAGGAACGTCACTAATGGATAAGTCTTTGTGTTATAAAGTATAGTACTAATATACTAATCATCATAGCAAAGGTCAACTAATTAAAACTAATGCAAAGAAATAAAACTAAGTGTAAAGACCGGGAAAAAATAAAATAAAATTAAATAAATAAAATAATAATAACGTTCGACGCGATGGGATCGAACGTGACAAAATTTATTTTTAATTAAAATAATTATTGTTAGCTGGTTAAGTATGATTGACCCGTTTAACTAGTTAAGTGAACTGTACTATTTACCCATTTAACCGGTTAAGTGAACCATACCGTGTAACCGTTTAAATGGTTAAGTGAATCATGTCGATTACCCAATTACCCGGTTACCCGATTAAGTGAAATACGGGTGAAGTATGTTTTCACATACCATATCCGTCATTTCATAACATTATATAATGAGAAATGGGAAAACATCATCTTCATATTTCTTCCACATATATGCCGGTTTCCTTCTTTTCTCTCATTAGGATCGTGGTCACAATACGAGATTATCTACAAACCAGGTTCGTATAATTATCGAAATGTTGTATATTCATTTTGTCAGCCCTGTCGCCCTGAGTCCAGATTCGACCACCATGCACTGTGTGCTACCGGGGTCAAGGAATTGACTCAGTCCGACACGGGGCCAAGATTTTAATCATGATAACGAATGGAGTGTAGCGGAGTGCCTCCCCGCATAATAATAAATAGAGTATAGCGGAGTGCCTCCCCATATGATAATAAATGGAGTGTAGCGGAGTGCCTCCCGCATGATAATAATATATGGAGTGAAGTAGAATGCCTCCTCGCATAATAATAAATAGAGTGTAGCGGAGTACCTCCCCGCATAATAATAAATGGAGTGTAGCGGAGTGCCTCCCCGCATGATAATAAATCGAGTGTAGCGGAGCGCCTCCCCGCATGATAATAATATATGGAGTGTAGCGTAATGCCTCCCCGCATAATAATAAATGGAGTGTAGCGGAGTGCCTCCCCGCATAATAATGAATGGAGTGTAGTGAAGTGCCTCCCCACATAATAATAAATGGAGTGTAGCGGAGTGCCTCCCCTCATAATAAGGAATGGAGTGTAGCGGAATGCCTCCCCGCATAATATGATATAGAGTGTAGCGGAATGCCTCCCCACATAACAATAAATGGAGTGTAGCGGAGTGCCTCCCCGCATAATAATAAATGGAGTGTAGCGGAATGCCTCCCTGCATGATAATAATAGTAGGAGTGTAGCGGAGTGCCTCCCCATGTAATGAAAAGACTTTGGAATAGGGAGTATATTTGACTTGTTTCCTTAATTATACGGCTTAGTGGTTTTATCACTAACGCAGAATTGCCTCCGCAGGTGTGCAGATACGAAATTAGGTGGGAGAAGCCATTGACTACCAGAGCATGGAGCAGGATAAACATGAGGACTCCCTTTTAATTTTATTTGAGTTATATATGTGGCTATGGGAAACGGTCCTAGACAGTGGGAACAAATCTTATACATTGTTGTTAAATTTCTATAATTCAGCAACTTATTAGTTTGTTTAAGTAACACCTGGCCATCTAGGCCCAATTAAATAATTGAAAAATGGTCGTTACAGGTGGTATCAGAGCACGGTTTCCCAAAAGCTCACATCATATGACTCAAGTACCTTGTTGAAGAGTCCACTAACATACCTAAGTAATCAAAAAAAAAAAATTAAGCCTAACACTGGTATGGGACGGTGTGCCACTTATGTGTCATGCTAAGTACATGTGACACCTAAACCAATGAGCGTATATGGGACGCCTTTACAATCAGCGGTGTTATCTGTGTAGTATGGGTGGTATGGGACGCCTATGCGATATGGATAACAGTGTCATGGGACAGTGTACCCCACTTTGGCAATGCATGTTAATGGAAATGCTTAAATAATAATAATAATAATGATGAGGGAAAAAAAAAAGTTTTAGGAACCATAACAGAATAAATTTTCAAATGCAGACACTTGTAGGAAGTCAAGCCAAGCAGCGCAGTCAGACTCATACGTGTTGAGTGTGTTGGGCCAGATTCTGACAGCCATACATGGACTAGCGCAGGCTTTAAATAATACTAGTTCTGTGGTTCAGAACATGGTGTAGCGGTTACCAAGATTGGTAGCAGGGAATGGAGCTCCAAATTCGGCTGCTGATCGTAGTAACGTCCCAAATGGGGATCTGGGGAGCGCCCAAGAAGAGGTAGCTGACCCGGGCGAGCGAGGGGAACTTCCAAACCCAGTGCCACCGGTATTCCAACAAGTGGTACTGCCAGTCGTGGATGACAATGATCGTTACACTGTAGAAGAGTTTTGGAAGAACGGAGCTGAAATATTCATTGGACGAACTGACCCGATGAAGGCGGAGAACTGAATTGATATTACTGAGAAAGCATTTAGAGCTCTCTCTGTGCCTCATCGCCATCAGGTGATGTTGGCGACATGCATGCTTCAGGAGGAAGCATCGTTTTGGTGGAAGTCCATGGAGAAGACTACGTTCCATGAACGGGAGATTTCGTCCATTTCATGGACGGAATTTGTGATAGCTTTCAATGGAGAATACTTTCCTGAGTCTGTGGTCCAGAAGAAAGCACTGGAATTTGCTATTCTAGCCCAGAAAGATGATTCAGTTAGGGAGTATGCCAAGAAGTTCTTGCAACTGGAACGTTTTGCACCTGGGGGTTTGGCAACTGACAGGGCTAGAGCAGACAAATTCTTCTGGGGATTGAAGCCAGAACTGAGGAGTAGGGTGGCTACGGCACCAAGAGGCACAATAATTGAAGTAATCAATGCAGCCGCTTCTCACGAGTTGGTGTATGAGCATGACCGTGCACAGTGGCAGGGTAAGGCTAACATACAACATAAGAATGCCTATCAGAGAAGTGGCCAAAACCGGTCCCTAGGACACCAACAGCAAAAGCATCAGAAGAATTGCTATGAGAACCGCAAAAGGAAGCTCCAGGAGACACCGTACCGGCTATGTAAAAAAAGCAACAAGAGGCATGAAGGGCCATGCAACGAGCCCCGTCGGTGCTTCAACTGTGGAAGGACGGGACATATCCAAAAGGAGTTCAGTCAGCTCCGGGGACAACAACCGGAGCAGCCTAAGGAAGTTCAGGCACCAGCCCCTATTCACCACCCGGCACCTGCAAAACCGGTGGACAAGGGGAAGGCAAAATTGTATGCGGTTGAAGTGGAGGATGGCAACGAGGATGACCACACAGTTCAAGGTAAAATTTTGATTCAAAGTGTTAGTGTAAATGTTTTATTTGACTC
>JAVDBV010087833.1:17511-33903 GCA_032619315.1 Piper longum | reverse complement strand
AGGTCGGACCTATAGGGGAGAGGGACGGGCTTAGGGGCAAGGATGAAGGAGGGCTAGCATGTAAGTGATCGGGGAGAGAGAATTAAGGGGAAAGGTATTGTTGGTGGGATTTTCGTAATTGTAAGTGACGTTATTGAAATTCGAGAAAGAAATGATAAGTAATTTTAAATAATTTAAAAAAAATTAAAAACATGAAAAAATATGATAAAATATAATACATATTCTAATATTAAAATAATATATTCTATAACTAATAAGCCATCAATTTTGACCAATTCAAGTAAACCAATTATAGTTTAATTTGTTATAAATCTGTATAATTTAATAACTCCTTTTCAATTCGATTCAACATCCGATTCCAATTTTTGCACCTATGTTCATCAAGCAACATCTTGCTTAGTATTAATAGAGCCTTATATACATGAGCTACATATCATATATATTTTATAATGTGAGGTACCTCTTTTATTTAAAGCAATTTAGTGCATCTAAAATCCTAATAGACAAATAAAAAATAAATAATAATGATAAGTATAAAATTTTCAACTAAATCTAATACTTCTAAACATTTCATCTTAATTATTAAAATAATTATAAAATAAATTAATTTTAAAATATCTATTAACTTGTGCATTGTTAAAAATTTTAAAAGCATGCCATCTTGATATAAAAATAAATAAAATTCTGCCATCTTCCTAGTTATGCACTTTACTTTTTATATATAAAAATTTTATTTTATGGAACCTATCAAAAATAGTTAAAATTAAATATACAACCCATATAAGTTATATGAGGTATAATTCAACTTAATTTTTCTATTTAAAAATATACAGAGTAACATGTGATATCTTAGGTAGTCATCTTTAATGTTGAGAGCTAGTAAAAATTAAGGTATTTATCTTTGTAGACATCAATATGACCTATTTAAAAATTTTAAAAGTGTATTATTTTAAAATTATTATATAATGCTATTATTATAAAAATTAAGGTGAAATAATTAAAAATATTTGATTTGAAAATTTACTAAGTATAGTAATCATTTAGTTTTTCATTTATTTGTGTAGATTTCAATAAGTGGAACCTGTTATAAATATGGAGTTGTAGCTCATGGACGACTCCTACCTAGAGGTAGAAATTAAAATGTTATGTTAATTTTATACTTAAAATAAGATTATTGTTAGAAGTTTAACTTATTAAAAGATAATAATAATATGGACTTTCAAATTCTACAATGAGGACAGTTTTATATTGCTTTTGATTAACATTTGAATTTATTTGAGATTCTTGTTTTAGGTAATTATTTTGGCATTCTGATTCTAATTATATTTTAATAATCTCAACTTGTAGTTTTTAATTTCAATAAGAGCCTCGTTCTAATTGATTGGGTCTCTGTACACCAATTGAAGTTAACAATGTTGTCCGAAATAAGTTGAGATAGAAAACATATTTTCAGGTGGGATTAAATGGGAAATTTCTTTACAAATGATTTTCCCACAAAATTTGTAAGGAAATGCAAGAGAACAAAAATGACACATGAATTTTTATTTCTCTTCCAATCCAATCACATATAAAAATGTTGTTTTATTTTTTTTCTTTATTTAATCCTTTAATTTTTATTTCTCTCAAAATATATCAATCCAAACAAAGTTAATGGACAAGTATTTGTCCCTCCATTCTTAGCCCAAGTCTCTCACATAATACTGTGGAGCCCAAGTTGTTTCCAGGGGAAATCTTAGTTCACATTTAGATTTTTGCTGAACCATCATATTATAACTTATAGTTTATGAGCTTTTGTTTTCTTTTAAGTATAATATACCTTTATTTATAGTAAATTAATAATAAAATATTATTTATATTGTTAATTTATTTTAATAGTATAAATTATAGATACAATTCCCCTCAACCCCCAAATTATTAATTTCAATTTGAGTCAGAACTGAGTCACATTGAGTTTTGAGTCATTAATATTTTTCGTGTATATCATAATTCATATCATGTGTTCTTTATTTTTTTCAAGAATATCATACATTATCGGCAAAGTCATTTGTCATGTATATCATAATTCATGTCATATATCCTTGGTAGTATGAATATCAGTAGATTCTCCGAGTTGAAGCGAAAGAAGCCCAGTCGTCGTACGATCATCGTATGACCATTCGTTCCAGAGTACAGTTTTCGTAGACGCTAAGTACTCAAAGCTTTTGATGAGTCTTGATTCTCCCCAAGCTCTCCCCTCCCTTAGCCATCTATCATCTCCTCGCATCTTCCCACTCTGATTAATCTTTCTGTATCAGAGCTGTCAATTACCATGTCATATATCAGGTCAGAAAACCCAGAACTTTTACTCGGATTTTAACGCACAAACGACACTCTTAACAGACTAACCCCAACATTTTATTACCAAACTGGGCTCTTAATCTCCTCTCTCAAACAAAAGGGGGTGACTTGAGCTATACTTTGCGATGTGAATTGGATGCCCACGTGCGTATGAACAGCTTGGTGCTGCAACAGCTAACAAGGACGGTATCAGACTTATGAACACATCGTTTATTGCTCACTAGTTTGCTATCACGGGCCTTCAACTACTACTACAGTAGATGAGTGTGTTACAGTGTTACTGGCCAGTACAAGGTGATTTGGTGCTCAGGCTCAGACTGAGAAATCTGTCGGGAGCCCTCTTTTCAGAGACCGTATGATGCCCATAACATTATTCCCTGGCCTTTGAATTTAGCTTGTCATTTGTTGGTTAAGTAATCGGATTTTTTATTCTTAATTCCTACGTGTATTGAATGTATATTTATTGTGAAATCCACGTTTCCCAATCCCAGTTGATCTTTATGGTCGGACTTAATCTTATGATGCATGTATATCAAATCATATTAAAGTTTGGTTGGTTGCGGTTCTTCACTTCCAAAGTTCTTACGGTTCGTATTGCTTTGATCTTACTTATTAGAGTCGTAGGTCCTTTGTTAATTATATAACATAGCAGCATTCAATGCTAACAGTTGCAATAGAGGGTCTAACAAGGAAGCCAAAGGGCACACTATTCGCAGCTGAAAAAACGCTGCAAAACTTAGCTTCTCGGAAAAGTAGATGTGTTCCAGTAAATGCTTGAAAGGACGCCGTGGCTTGTGATCGAGTGTGGGCAGGTGAAGAATCGGCATCTTCTTCTGTCATTGCACTGCATTATAAGACTTTTGGAGGCTCAACTTGGCCGTGCATCAATCTCTCATTCCCAAGGAGCAAACGGCAGTGTGTGACCCATGTTTGCTTAAGTGCTTTTATGGACGAGAGGTTAGAAACAACTATAAGCTGTGTCTTATTAGACGACTATGGAGCTGTATTAACAATCTTAGACAATGAGTTAGATTTATATAAAATGCTGATGTTTGAGATGGGCGTTGATTAATCGGTAAGGGTCATCTGAAGGTCTGTCAACTTCGTTTACTGCTTGAACTTGGTCACAAATGTTTAGAACTAATTTGAATTGCGACCTTACTACAGAATTGAAAGTTGGGTATGACAAGATGTTGGTTGTGTTTATGTTGGTTGAGATAACAGGTTACAAGATATGTCACATGCATACACAAAACACCCGCTTTTGGTTATTTAGTTGGCATAATTTTTAGCTCCTATTGGGAGGGAGGGATGCCGATGGAGATGATCAACGGTGGAGACGCATGGTGTCTCCAACGGCGTGGCTCCCGGAGGAGTCAAAATCGGTTCATTTAGTTGATCAGGATGTTGGTTTTGATTTTTTTTGTTTTTTACAAGACATGTTGATTGGTGGGAATTATTAGACAATATTCGTGGGCCCTTTTGGGACCCTGGTCCCCACAACTTTTGAGGGTCAAAACATCTTTTTGTAAGGAACTGGGCTGTATATCTTCTGGAATGGGGCTTTGGTACCGCCAAAACCAGGCTTTATTTTACAAGATATTGACCAATAACTCGTGGAACCTGCTTGGCCTTACCAACCACTTGTTTTTTTTTTTATGAAATTAACCAGTTCGGCATGTTAAATAAACAAGCCAGATATGAAAGAAATTATGGTCTTTTGCAACATGTCAACGGACATGTTAAATAAGCAAGCCAGAAATGAAAGAAATTATGGTCTTAAGCAGCATGTCAACGCGGCTTACACCATGAAAATCAAAGAATTAGTGTTGTTTATTTTAGCTGTAATTTGTTGGTCAACCTTACTTGTGTGTTTGCTCAGAGGAAGATTTGTTAGATGTCTTCGTCAATTTTCATCTACGGCATAAACATAATTGTGGGTATTTGTGTTGGGCCTTTCGGGCCCCAAAAGTGACTTGTAACATATTCATAAACCTCTCTTAATCCAAAAGTTAACTTAAGAATTAAGGCTTTCTCATTAGCCTATATACAAGTCACCGGTTGCCTCCAAATGGGATGTGGGATTAACCCAATAATTCTCCCCTTCACACATCACAATACCCGAATCATCTCCCCCTCACCACATGCCGAAGCAATATGTCTTGGTAAGGTTCTAGATGACACCAATTCGGGTCAATATCGGACTGACCGACAAATTAGGAGACACAAATTCGGACCGGCCGACAAATCGTGTGGCAAATTGAGGTAACACCAACACCAAAACCAACCTTGGCTCTGATACTACTTGTTGGGCCTTTCGGGCCCCAAAAGTGACTTGTAACAGGTTCATAGGCCTCTCTTAATCCAAAACTTAGCTTAAGAATTAAGGCTTTCTCATTAGCCTATATATAAGTCACCGGTTGCCTCCAAATAAGATGTGGGATTAACCCAACAATTTGCTCATTCATGTAAGTATAAGTTTATCCCTGTCATCGACTGTACTTTGCTAAATGATAATTTTATTTTAGCAATTAAAACGAATACTCGCAATAATTTTTGGGATTTTTTAATAATCGATGATAGAAAATTTGGTCGATAATGTCCAGTTGTGATGTTTTTAATAATAAATCAATTGATGAAGGGGGAAAATGAAAATGTAATTAGATAAAATAATATTAATTTTTTTTAAAAATTTCTTATATATTTGGATAAAAAAATAAAATGAAATATTCATTCTCACATGCACATGCATGTGCACGTGCCTCCTAAAATATCTTTCAATTATTTTTTGTTTTTTTATAATAAAATATTATTTTATAAAATTTTTGCATAAATTTATTTTAAGTGAAATTAAAAATTTTTGGCTAAATTTTAAATCATCCAAACAAAAGAAAATTTATAACCTCAAAATTTTATTTTTTTGTACAATATTAGGATAACAAATGGACCCTAAAAGGAAATTATGTTTACTCGAGGAAAACTCAAATGTAATTACCTTCAACCACGCAAATTTAGCAGTTTTGAAGCGTGACCAAGCTGCTGTCTTTCATTGAATTTACGATGAAAAGAAAACAAAGCTTGGACATGGCTGAACAGGCCAATGAATTATAGTAACACCGTGTTTTAGAAAGCACTAATCAGACTATTCAAAGGTAACAATCAGGAACTTGCAATACAAAGAAAAGACAAGTAACAGGGCATAGTCGAATTGCCAATAAAGAAACGGTCTCAAGAATTGGAAAGAAGATGATCGGCAAAATATACCAACTAGTAAAGTGGCTGCCGGTCTTGTACAAAAAATGGACAGCTCGAACCTTTTAAAATCGATGATCATGTTCGAAGCTATAAAAAGAAGCGCATAAGATTCTAAACATAGACTTATCATCTTTTTTGCACAAGAATTCTTTAATCAATAAGAGCAATAGCCTACTTTTCACCTGCAATTAACAGGGTCTGCTTTGGAAAAAAAAAACAATGGAGTACAGATCTCCTGCTCGTACATACTTGTATACGAAGGATAAACCATAAACTACATGGAGATATACAGGGGTATAAAAGAGTCGAGCTGAACCGAGCCGAACAAAGATATTTTTGAATTTAACTTAATTTCTAACAAGCATGTTTGAGTACTTGACGAGCTTTGATATATTATGGGTCGAGCCGAACTTGTTAAAAATTTATATTATTTGAGCTTGACTTATATTTGGCTCGCTATAATTTTGATCTGAACTCGAAACGAGCAAATATTTGTACTTAACTCGTGTCAACTTATATAGGATCAATTTTTTCCCCCTTAAAGCTATATAAGTTTAATACAACTTCAATAGTATTAACGAGCCGAATTGAGCCGAGTATTTTTCGAGTTTGAATACATCGAGCATGAGTTTCGAGCTAAACAGAGCTGAACAATTCTTAGCTCAAACTCTGTTCATTGTTCAACAAACTATCCATTTTGAGCGAGTATTTTTTCGAGCACAAAATTAACGAACATGATTTCAAGCCGAATCGATCTGAACGTAAAATACTTGCGAGCAGGTTTGACTTATTTACATCCTGAGAGATATATTATGATAAAGTTAATTAATGTGTTATAGTCATATGTATAACTTATTTATTTCTTGATTTAGGTCGACGATACTTATTAGCAAGGGAGGTTTTGGTAATCGAATACAAAATTAATGAGCACGAGTTCAAGTCGAATCGAGCCGAACATAAAATATTTGCAAGCATGTTTGACTCGTTTATATCCCGAAAGATTTATTACGATAAAGTTAATTACTGTGTTATAGTCATATGTATAACTTATTTATTTCTTGATTTAGGCCGACAATACTTATTAGCAAGGGAGGTTTTGGTAATCGAGCACAAAATTAATGATCACGAGTTTAAGTCAAATCGAGCAGAACGTAAAATACTTACGAGCAGGTTTAATTTGTTTACATCTCTAGAGATATATTACGATAAAGTTAATTACTATGTTGTAATCATATGTATAAGTTATTTATTTCTTGATATAGGGCGACAATACTTATTAGCGAGGGAGGTTTTGGTAATCTTAGGTATTTGGGCTTGTTTTCTACGTAGAAAGTACACTATTAAACTAATTACAAGTTTTTATAATTATTAAAAAATATCAGTGCTCTCAATTTTGACGTCATAAAATCTACTTAATCCTCTAAGAAATATTTATTAGTTAAGAGTTAATCTGCGATTCTCTTTATTTTCAAAGCAATCTACAAGCATCGAGACTAAAACTGGTCAAATTTCTAACCACCCTGCATGCAATTATAATATTAAATTGTTTATAATTTACACTTAAGTTTGAAATATGTGAAATTGATCAAATTAAATATGAGGATTGTATATAAAATTTTTATGGGATCAAACATCATCGAATCAAATAAATCAATGTTAGTCCAACGACAATGGAAGTATGAACGCAAAGGCTAGAAGTTAGAAGGTCCACAAAACCATCTCCTTCTCCAAACGCCAAAGGAGATGCCAAACAGCCGAAGTTCACAAGAACAAGCCATCTTTGGCTTTTGGTATGATAAAATAGAAAACCACTTTAGATTTTATCTCTCTGGTGTACAGTAGTTGTCTGGATGCTCAACGCCCTTTATCGGGAACCGTACCTTATTCGCATTTCCACCCTTTCACCTTTAGTCGTGAAAAAGGACCCCCGCCTCGATCACAAGACCCGGCTTTTCCTCTCAAACCACCGTGAAAAACTTACACAACAACATAGTTATGCGCGTATGCCATGGTCATAGATTATACATATCTCGCCTTTGGTGGCTCCTCTAGCAGCCCAAGAACCGGCAATGGGTGCTGTTGCCGCGGCTTTGGGGAGGGGTGATTCATGTTGAGCTTCGGCCAGTGTTGAAAAGTCTTGAGCTTGGAATGGTTCTACTTCTATCATTTGGGAGGTTTTAAGAGAGTGAGAGCTACAAGCTTTGTTTGCTCCGAGCTGGTGTGTGCGGATCCAAGCTAGCTCTGGAAATGTTGGGCTAGTCGTGTTCGTTGTTGCTATGGCGGAGCCGGGGAAGATTCGGGTGGTTCGGTGTCCCAAATGCGAGAAGCTTCTCCCGGAGCTGTCGGATTACCCTGTGTACCGATGTGGAGGTTGTGATGCCACTCTCCAAGGTATGCCCAAAGAGCTTTTTCTTTGTTTCTGCTTGGTTGTGTTGGTAGGTAGATCTCAATACTATAGTGTTTTATTAGCTGTTTGTTCGTGGTTTTGTTGGATGTTTGGTGAGTAAACGAATCTTGTGAAATTTCAGCTAAAAGCCCAGTACCCACCAAGCAGGAGAGCTCATCCGAGAAGGTTGATCAGGAAAGGATTGGTCTTTCTGACATTAGACAGAGAGCTTCTGAGGAGAATGAGTCCCCCCAGCTAGGAGGAGTTTCCGAAGCTAACCAGCAGAGGAAGGAATCTTCTATTGGAGAACAGGAGACGAATTTGATGGCTACTTCTCCATCCACAGATGAATCTGAAGCTTTCTATGCTGCTAAATTCCGGCGACCATCGAAAGCCCCTGTCGTCTCCAATCCGGATGATGCCAAAGCGAGAGCTGACAAGGAAAAGAAGGTGAAATCCAGTGAAGAAACCGACGGTGAGTTGCAGCAGGACAGGGAAGCTCTCAACTGGCGGCGACCTTTTGATAGAGATAGAAGAATGGCGTTTAGGACTCCACGTGCCGTGGCCGAAGGTGTGGAGTTCTCACGGTATCCTGATCAGGTTGGTCCTTCCAATTACGATCCTGTTTCTGATCATTGCTATGTCGAAGCTCAAGCTAGCTCCCAGGCTCAAACAGCTCTGTACTTGGAGCAAGACCGAACAGAGATCTTGAGGAAGATAGATGAGTTGAGGAACCAGCTTAGTCGGTCCTCTGATTTGCTAGAGAAGCCTCACAGACACGTAGCTCCGCCGCCTCCACCGAGCTCGAATGTTGGCAGCCATGATAGATGGCTCCCTGGTCCATCCTCTTCTTCTGATGTTCGTGCAGCTCCATTTTACAGGAACGAACATGTTCCTGTGAGGAGCAGGTATGATCTGGACTACTACCATCCTCATGGTGATCCTTACATGGCTCAGATGTTGAGAAGAGGCCCTTTCCAATCTCATGAGTATCCTCAGAGGTCGTCAAAGGATTACCTACCTGGGCATTTTTATGGTATTGACGATGATCCTATGCTTTTGTATCCTAATGGTGTGATGTATGATCAGCCACCATGTTCTTGTTTGGCTTGTCATAACGAGCACTTGCAGGTGCCTATTCAAGGTCAATCTTCTATGCCATATGATCGCAGGTTGCCGAAGCCTGCCATGAATCAAGTGTTGCATCCTGCGGTTGGTAGACCTGCTGCTGTTGTACCAGGAGGGTATAATCATCGGCGAGGTGAAGGTGCATTCCTTTCCTCTCATGTGAGAAACCCAAGTGATCTTGACTATGATTCTAGTGGTGGTGGTATTCGTCGATTGCATGCCCACAGGTCTGTTGATGCCAAGGTTAATGCTCGTATGTGTCTTCCTGCATATGGTGCGGCACCATTTGTTACATGTAGTAATTGCTTTGAGTTGTTGCAACTCCCCAAGAAGATGGAGAGGAATGTGAGGAAGTTGAGGTGTGGGTCTTGTTTTGAGGTGATCACAGTGAAATTTGATGATAGGCGGCTTGTGTTTTCTGTTCATGCGCAAGCAAAGCGCAGTGCATCTCAAATCATCTGTGATTCCGAAGAGGTTTCAAAGGAGGTTGGTGTAGCTTCAAATGCTGAAGAAAGAGTTGTTAACTCTTCTGATGATGATGATCATAATGATAACTCTCCTTACCCTCGGCCAGTTTCGTCTTTGGCGAATGTAGGATACAATCCTGGGAGGAATGATACTGTTGCAAACTTGATTGAGTCTGAGGATTCAAGAGAGCTTTCTTCAACCTCTATTTCTATGGAGGGAAGTCTCGAAACAACAGAAACTCATGGAAAGATTATCCAGATGGATGCAGATGCTTCTTCTTCACTTCCTGCTTCGCCAATGCGAGGTCGTCTTGACTACTCTCCTACTGATAAGTTGGTAGGAAAATTTGGAAAAGGAAGTAGAAGTAACAGATCAGAGCCGGAGAAGGTGGTTTTAAGGAAGGGTAGCTCCATTCCTTCTAGGCAGAATTCTGTTAAGGATGTTACTGTCGCAACCGAAATGGAGTACACAGTCAATGAATATCCAAATTCAAGGGTGTCCCAGGATTCAGAAGAAATAAGCAAAGAAGAAGGTCGATCTCGGTTGAGCCGGCGCGGTGATTCGTTCTTTGCCGGTCTTCTTAAGAAGAGTTTTAAGGATTTTGGTAGATCCAGTCATGCTATGGAAAATGAGAAATCATCTGTGTCAGTAAATGGACAGCCTATTTTAGATCGTCTGATCAAGAGAGCTGAAAAGCAAGCTGGACCAGTTCAACCTGGGAACTACTGGTAACCACTTTTGATTGCATTGTGATGAACATTCTTTCAATTAGGATGCTGAAAACTTATATATTCAATCTCTTGATCTGCTTAAAACAGGTATGATTATCGAGCTGGCTTTTGGGGTGTTATCGGTCATCAATGTCTTGGCATAATTCCTGTGAGTACTTGATGATATTGTTTCTGGTTAATTAAGCAATACCATTGAAGCTGAAACGCGTGACATGATCAGACAATTGTTTCAGTTTTTGTATCAAATACTGAAATTACTGTTGTTTTATTTTGCAGCCATTTATTGATGAGTTCAATCATCCAATGCCTAAAAATTGTTCTGGTGGAGACACCGGTGTTTTTGTGAATGGGAGAGAGCTTCATCACAGAGATTTAGACTTGCTTTCTGGGAGAGGACTTCCAACAATAAGAGATAAGTCCTATTCTATTGAGATCTCAGGAAGGGTATATGATGAGATCTCTGGTGAAGAACTAGATTGCCTTGGCAAACTTGCTCCTACGTAAGATCACTTACTTAGTAGTAACATTTCAAAATAAAAAGTAGATGTACTAAATTTACTCCCATACTTATCCTTCTTGCCTATATAATTCTGCTTTAATTTTCGGAATTTTTTCATCAGACTTGAGTTATTATGTGAATTCCAATCTTAAATGCCATTTCATTTGGACAGGGTTGAGAAGGCAAAGCACGGCTTTGGCATGAGAGTTCCAAGAGGTCTGACCTGAATACAAATGAAATTGTTGGTCCAAGTGAAGTTTTCTTGTCTGGTTTACTCTGCTCATGAATCATTTGAGGGATCATTTTTTTTCTTCAAAATATTATTTACGAGATACTGCGGGGTTACTTATTTAGTTCAGTCTGTTGATTGCTTTCTGCTGAAACATCAATGCTACAAGTATCTGACATGTTGATTGGAATTTTTCTTTATAGTTGATATTATTAGTGCATCTCAAGACTTTTGTGGATGCATTTTCTGCTTGTCTAGTGGGTTTGAATTCGTGCTCTTTGTATTATGGATCTAATATCATAGTGAAATACCAGATTTTCTGAAAACTTAACTGTTATGGAAGAGACTCGTATTTAGTTGTAAGCAAGCTTACTGGTTTTATAGCAGCATGTCTCTTTCAATCACTTTAGGTGGGGGCTTGGAGGGCAGATGATTATATTCTTTTTATGAATTGAAACACGTTCCTGGCTTTTTGCACTATATTAGTGAAAAGACAGCCAACCCAATGCATGAAAATGCTTGTAAAAATGTTGGCTGTAGAAGATTAGCATTTTGGCCATTGAAATAAGCTCCCACCTTCTATAACTTTGCGTGTTTCTCGATTTACAAACAACCAGACGTACAAATGCTTCAAACACTAGACATAAGAAAACGAGAAGGGACCAGTTCGATAAATAAGCGGAGTGTGATGACAGTAACTATTTAGCCTCAAATTTTCAATGTGTCTATACAGTTGTTGAGGAGCAATTAGTTAATCTTTTTTCATGCAACGCTAGCTCCCTCTATACCATGGTCACGTCTTGTAGGTGGTTTCCGTTTAATAGAATCGTTCCTTATTGTTGGGATTAATGAGAATAAACCAAATACAAATCTCATATTTAACATATAAAGATGATAAGTTTTAAACAAATAGAGAAATTACACAAACTAATTTTACGTGAAAAATTTTAAGTTTGGGGAAAAAATCACGGGGCAAATGGTCAGATCAAATCACCATATCATAAATTTGATCCAAAATAGATTCTCAGAAGAATAAATTTCATAATACTAATTTACTGTACTTTTTACAATATTAGTATTGGATGAGAAAAAAAAATAAAGAATTACGGATTACAAATATAAGAATTTCGTAAAGTTACCATTCACAATTATAATCAAATCTCAACAAAACATTCACCTTTCTTCAATCCACATAATTTTTTTTCTCCCTTTACATTTTTTCTCTAGAAAACTAAAAAGCCTAAGAAGAAAGACGTTGTATGTTGCTTTTATTCCTTCTAACAAAAAAAATTTGCAAATCTGGATTTTTGCCCAAAACAGGGTTGTAATTTTATATATTTTCAGAGGAGGGACAACCCAACAAGCCTCCCCTTCCCGACTCCATGAAATACCTCTAGCTGGCATGGGAAGTTCCATCCATGCCTGTTCCATTCCTAGAGTAAATATATTTCTCCTTTGACACAACTTTAGTCATCATATCTGTAACATTTCTTTCAGTATGGATTTTTGTTAACTCAAGAGATTTATTTTCTAACATATCTCTTATCTAGTGATATCTCACATCAATGTATTTGCTCCTTGAATGAAAACTTAAATTTTTACTCAGGTGAATTGCACTCTGGCTATCACAGTTTATAATGTATCTGTCCTATTTCACACTAATTTCATTAAAAAATCTCTTTGTCCATAACATCTCCTTGCAAGCTTCTGTAGTAGCAATAAACTCAGCTTTAGTTGTGGATAATGCAACGCACTTTTGCAACCTAGACTACCAAGATACAACCTCATTAACACAATTAACAACAAACCCAGATGTTGACCTTCTTGTCTCCAAGTCACCTGTCATATCTGCATCTGTGTAGCCAACCAACAAAGGTTTATTATTTCCAAAACACAAACACATTTTGGATGTACTTTTCAAGTACCTCATTATTCATTTAACTGCTTGTCAATGCTCTTTGCTCAAATTTGCTAAATGTCAGTTAACCGTTCCAACTGCATATGCTATGTCTGGTCTTGTACAAACCATAGCATATATCAAACTACCAACTGCAGAAGCATAAGCAACCTTTGTTATTTTCTTCATCTATGTTTCACTTAAGTCACTTTTCTTCAACTTGAAGTGACCCCAAAGTGGAATTCCAACCGGCTTTGCATCTTTTATGTTAAATTTTTTAAGTACTTTTTCTATGTACCTTTTCTGTGACACCTAAAGCTTTCCAGCTCCCCTGTCACGCCGAATGGACATTCCCAAAATTTGCTTTGCAGGTCCTAAATCCTTCATTGCAAAGGATTTATTCAAGTTCTTCTTTAACCTTGCAATCTTGGCCCCATCATGTCCTACAATCAATTTGTCATCCATATAAAATAGTCGAATAATAAAGTCGTCATCATCAAACTTCTTGATGAACACACAGTGATAAAAAACAGACTTCTTGTACCCATTACTTTCCATACAAGAATCAAACTTTTTATACCAGTGTCTAGGAGCTTGCTTCAAACCATTCAAACTCTTTTTGAGTCTACACACCATCTGTTCCTTTCCTTTAACTTTAAAACCCTTTGGTTACTCCATGTATATAGTCTCCTCAAGATCGTCATGAAGAAAAGCCGTCTTTACATCTAGCTATTCAATTTCCAAATCCAAACTTGCACCCAAAGCCAGAACAATTCTAATATAAGACATTTTAACAACGGGAGAAAAGATTTCATTGAAATCAATACCTTTCTTCAATCCGAAGTCCTTCACCACCAACCTTGCTTTGTACCTTGGTTGTGTGTTGTTTTCTTCATGCTTGATCCTGTAGACCCATTTGTTCTTCAATGCCCTCTTCCCCTTAGGAAGATCTACCAACTCATAGGTATGATTATCATACAAAGATTTCATCTCATCTTGCATTGCCTTCAACCACTTCTCTTTTTCTACATGAGCTTTTACCTCATTGAAATTTTCTGGTTATCTACATTCAGTTATTGTCACATATTCTGATGATAGATATCTTGTTTATGGAGCTGGTTTACGATTCCTGTCCAACGTCAACAAACTCATTAGAAATATCATCACACACCACATCCTCACCGTCATCATCATTAGGTGGGAAAATAATTGTGTCATCCTGAGCCGCTTCTTCACTTCTAGTTGAGGTTGAAGGTTCTTTTATCTTTTCCAAGCTTTCCTGAGATTTCTTTTAAAGAACTTCTTCTTTGCTAAAGTCCTCAACTGCTTGATTCTCCCTGAAAATTACATCTCTGCTTCAAATCAATTTTCTTTTTTTAAGATCCCAAAGTTTGTATCCAAACTTATCATCACCATATCCCAGAAAAATATATTCAACGGCTCTAGAGTCAAGCTTAGCCCTTTGTTCCTTGGGCACATATGCAAAGGCTTTACAACCAAAGACTCTTAAATGAGAATAACTGACCTTTTTGTCACTCCGAACCCTTTCTGGTGTGTCATTATCCAAGGCATATGTGGGAGATCTGTTGATCAAATAACAAGCTGTGCTCATGGCTTCACCCCAGAAGCTTTTAGGCAACTTAACTGAAAACAACATATTTCTCACCCTATCAAAGATGGTCCTATTCATTTTTTCAACCACTTCATTATGTTGAGGAGTATAAGGAATCGTCTTCTCATGCCTAATCTCATGCTTGTTACAGTATTCATCAAACTCAATAGAACAATATTCACCATCATTATCACTTCTAAGACATTTCAAGAACTTACCAGTCTCTCTTTTAACCAATACATGAAAATTTTTAAAGATGCCCAAAACATCATTTTTATTTTTCATGTCATAAGCCCACATGTTCCTAGAAGTATCATCAATAAAAGTGACAAAATAAATAAAACCACCAAGGGATTTTACCTCCAAAGGCCCATACATATCAGTATGTACCAACTCAAGAACTTCTGACTTCCTCGTACTTGTGCTTGTAAAAGATGTCTTACATTGTTTCCCGACCAAATAATGGTTAGAAGGACTAATTTTGATATCCTTGACCTTGGGAAGGAGATTCAGCTTCTTCAATATCTATAGTCCCTTCTCGTTCATGTCTCCCAATCGATGGTGCTACAAATCAGCAGTGGAATCAAATGAAGAGATATTAGCCTCCCCTCGAACTAGACTCGTCTCAATCTTATACAAACTACAACATTTCTTCTATTTAGCAATAACAAGAGAACCTTTCACAAGTTTCCACACACCTTGTGAAAATTGTTAACCAAATCCTTCATCATCAAGTACTCCGGTTGACAACAAACTCATTCTCAAATCTGGAATATGTCTGACATTTTTAAGCACTAATCTGTAACCCATGTTTGTTACGATATGCACATCTCCAAGTCCCATAATTCTGGAAGTATTACTACTTCCCATCTTCACTATACCCAATCTGAAGATTCATATGTAGTAAAGAAATTTTTGCTTAGAGTTGCATGGAACGATGCTCCCGAGTCAATTACCCAACTAGCATCACAATCAGCCGTCAAACAATCATTCCCACAATCATCGTAATGCGGGTGAAGAAATTAGTATAGTCATCGTAATGCGGGTCAAACAATCATTCCCGCATTACGATTACTGTACCGGGTGTGTTGGTGCCCTAATACCAATTTACTATACTTTCTACAAAATTAGTATTGGATGAGAAAGAAAATGAAGAATTACGGATCATAAATATAAGAAATTGGTGAAGTTACGATTGACGATTATAAACAAATTTCAACAAAACATTCACCTTTCTTCAATACACATAATTTTCTTTTTCCCTTTACGACAGCAGTTTTTCTCCAAAACCAGAAAACCAAAAAACCCAAGAAGAAAAGCGTCGTACGCTGCTTTTGTTCCTTTCAACAAACAAAATCTACGAATCTGGATTTTTGTCCAAAATAGGGTTTAATTTTATGTATTTTCAAAGGAGGGACTGTAACACCCCGTTTCGGCTCACCCATGAACCAGCTCGGAAGTATTACCGGCGACCGAACCATTCGCTAATCTAATAGGCTCGGTTAAGCTGACCCGGACCTACTCTTGGAGTTGAGACGGAGATGCAACATGCAGAGTATGAATGACATGCTTGGGTTCTAACGCTTGTTCTACATGCCATGACATGTAAGCAAGAATCAAAATAAAAATAATAAACGAGAAATCATAAGGAAATTATTTATTTATTTTAAAAAAAACGGACAGAGTTTCCCCTAAAAGTGCAATAAGGGCCAACCTGTCCACAACAAGGATATATATAAATACTTTCAAAATGATGTAAAACATGCTAATCGATAATCACATACAAGCATCATCACTTTCACTTTCACCTGAGCCGAGTCTGAGCTCCAAAGCTCCTTGGTCATTCACAT
>JAVDBV010087833.1:0-17491 GCA_032619315.1 Piper longum | reverse complement strand
CCGGCAGCTGGTCGGCCGGAAAACGGTCGAAAAGGGGCGGTGTCGCCGCTGGGTGCGGCGACGTTGCCGGCGGCGATCGCGGCCGTGGTGGTCGTCATGGGTTGTGTCAAAATGTAGATCTTGGTTAGGGGAAGCTGTGGGGGTGGTTGGATTCGCCGATGGTGGCTCGCCGTCGCCGGAAAACGGCTCGAACGTGTGGAGGCGGTGGCGAAAACCGACTCGAAAATCGTTGTCGCCGGCGACGACTGCGGCGACTCCGGTCCTAATGGTGGGTACGAACTGATATCCGGCGGTGAGGTGGTCACCGTCATACCGTGGGTGTGGCCGGAGGCAGGCTGGTGTGTCGCTGGTGGCGAGTCGAAGTGGCGGCGGCGTAACAGTGAAAACGGGAGAAAACTAAAAGAATCTATATGGGAAGCTAGGGTTGAGTGAACGGCTCCGATCATGCCACGTGGCACGATCTGGACGCTCGACAGCTCGTGGACTAGTAAGGCCCACATATGGGTACACAAAATATAGATATGGCAGTAACTTCGGATCGAGACCATCCGAACTCGAAACTGACTCGAGCCCTGAATGTAGGCCTAAATCGAGGTAATCGAGGTAAGAAGGCTAAATGGGCCTCAAACACTGAACTCGATCAAATTGGGCCCATTGGGGCATAAATCGAGTGATCTAAAATTCCTATGATGCATGCAAATGATGTACCCATAAAATCCCAACGGATACTAAACTTCGTAACGGCCTAAATCTAGGCCTACAATCCTGTCTAATACATAAAAACAAATCAGTATACCTCAGTATACACTTATAACTCATGATCTTATAATTTGCATGTCGGGCATACTCAGCCTCATTAACATGTTCATACGGCCATTTAGGCCCATACTCATAATATGAAACTAGTTTGGCTCGATCTCGCTCGTACCAAATAGGGCAAAACTTAAATCGGGTAAAACCCTAACCCGAAAATGGGGTTTTACACCGGGTAATTAGGTAATCGACATGATTCATTTAACCATTTAAACGGTTACATGGTATGGTTCACTTAACCGGTTAAATTGGTAAATAGTACGGTTCACTTAACTGCTTAAACGGGTCAATCATACTTAACCAGCTAACGATAATTATTTTAATTAAAAATAAATTTTGTCACGTTCGATCCCACCGCGCTGAACGTTATTATTATTTTATTTTATTTTAGTTTTTTTTCCGGATCTTTACACGGATCGTCAACGGGGCGGTGACTAAATCACACGCAATTTCGGCATTGCAACGGTTGGAAGGCGGCCGGGCTTGGTCGGAGCAGCACGGCGACGACAAGTGAACTGGGTGGCGTCAATCGGCGGTCGGGGGCGGTGCTTGGCGGCAATGGCGACCAAGAGCGGTGGCTACGGTTTGGTATGGGTGGAGAGAAGTGTCGGGGGTTTGGGGGAAGGAGATGAAGTATAGGGGGTGGCAAACTTGTAAATTAAATTTGACTCGACACCGACTCGAGTTAAAAATAATTCTAACTCGTAATAAATCCATCTAAAAATTAGAAAAAAATCTTGTAAAATAAAATAAACACTACAACATCAAATGACATGCTCTATAGCTAATAACTTACCATAACTACCCAATAACGTATCCTAATACGTTAATCTGCATAAAACTATTTCTAAGATCAAATCAATAAAAAGAAAAATTACTGTATACTTTTATATATTCTAATAACTCATCTCATATCATCTCTTCGATGTTATCATCATATATTCAAGTATACGTAATTCTCATCGCTCATAACTCACCGCTGGTCACGACTTAACATGCGGTCTATGAATTGACTCGAATCGAATTGACTGGTTCGCTGTAATAAAACCCTGGCTCGAGTCACGGGTTTTACAATGGATGTCATCGTCTGATCCAGATGATGAAGAAGATGTATCGGCTTTATCCGATGTGTATACTCATTATTTAATTATAGTGGATGGCTTATGGTTTCCTATCTATTTTGGAGGTTCCATGTTAAATGTGTGTGTATTATATATCTTTTATCTTTTCTAGTTTGCCTTATCAAAATATACAACATAGTATTTGAAAATTTTGTGTGTTAAAATCCCAACAATAAATAGTAGTTAAGTGTAAAATTAGAATTCCTTTTGTTTTATCATAGAATCAAGTTGATTCCTATATGAGTTCTTGCTATCTAGATCGGTGTGGACTGAGTTGTTTAATGTGTGCGTTGAGCAGTGGCATGTGAAGCTCTTTATTAGCTCTTCTGTTTTTCCGGCCCAAGTTAAGGTCCTTGTTCATGCTATTTGGTACCTTATAACTCAAGTTAAATTGGCAAATTTTTTAATGATCCAGCCTGGTGCAAGTTGTCGAGTGTAAGTCTTTTTTTTTTAAAAAAAAGCAGTTAATCAAATTCAAGATTTATAAACAGGCCACTATTTCGCTCCTGTAGGTATTAGAGTAGGACTATCCTTTCATCCGTCCACATTTAGGAAATGTCTTTCTTAAAATTCAGCCTATGAGCTGCCGAGACCACAAGTTGACAATTTTGTCTATTCCACCGTTTAGTACGTATAGTTCCGAGTGGCTCTAATAATGTTTATAATGATTATTCTTAAGTGCAAATTGATAGTTCCAAGGAAGGATTTATAAACTCACCCCTATTAATAGTTATACTTAATTTTTATTAGATCTTCCCTAAATAGGTATCTTTTTAGATCTGTAAAGTTTTACAATTCCCCTACCTTCTGAAAATTTAGTCTTTAGAATTCATTTCCTTACTTCATATACGTATATAAGTCCACAATTGGCTAATAATCTAATCTACTTTACTGTCCAATGATCTTGTTTGACTCTGTTATTATTTTTAATCATCTGGTTCGGGTGCAAACTCATAATTCAAGTATTTTTTCCAAATGTTTTAACAAATTAAAGATCTACATGTCTATTGACTTTTATACCAACGTTTGAAGTCTTACAACTTTGCACCCAAATAATATGAAAGGACAACCGAAATAGATTAAGTATCGAACTGGAAACTATTCTTAAGTGTTACGCTCGGATCTAATTATAATAGACGAGGCTATAGAAAGATTTGGCTCTTAACAGCATCCAAGAATGTATAAGATTATCTAAATATCCTAACGAAACTGAGAAAATGAATTTTCGTGCAAATGGTAGCTATGTATGATGTCGACTTGTCTAATACATGGTGGGCAATTGTCATGTCAAATAAAAATCGCAATTCTGATGCACATAGATTTTAGTGCAAGTACTAATTGTTTCTCCTCGAGAACTTCCAACTGAAGACCGATGCTCAAAGCCATGACTTATGTGAAAAAAATGTAAAATATATAAATATTTTTAGTTATAAACTTATAATTTACAAAGATTATAAATTTGAATTAATTACAATCTAAAATATCTTAACAAAAAAAATCCTCATTTTCTTGTATTTTTTATAAAGTTCTATTTGGCTGACATAAAAAAGACATAAAATACATGAAATTTGTTTTGTTATGATTTATAAATAATTATTTGTGATGTAAATTTGAGTTAATTGTGATAGAAAATAGTTAAAAAAAAAATTCTTCCTTGTTCTTGTTTTTTTTAATTAATATTTTATTTTTTATTAAAAATTTTGAGGAGGGTCGACACCACTTGATGGAAGCCTTAATTAATATCGCATTATATCAAATACTCTATAAATAAATAATTTTTTAACAAAAGATCAATGCTTTTGCCATAAAATACATCGATCTATGAATTTTATAGGTTTTCCTTTTTTTTTTTTCCAAAAACAAACGGCTAGCCTAATGTTTTCCATGGATTGCATGCAGGTGGTTCTAGCTCTGAACGAGATTTGTGTGGCTGACTATATATAAACGTTTTGGCTCTCTTGGATACATTGAAACTTGTTTGCTAAAAAAATATAACTTTTAGTTTAATATTAGGTCTATATAATTAATTAAGTAGCAGTGATTTTTTAGCTGATGGTTTTGTAAAGGGAGTTCGTGTAAGTTGCTCATAATCACGAGTACTTAATGTTGTAAATATTAGTTTGTGTTGCAGATTGAAAAAGAAATATAGATTTTTTTTCTCGTAGAATAACGCAATTAGTCTTAAAAAAGTTTGTGTTTCAATGATATAAACATTGCATTATCAAATGATGCCATATACTGATGTCCGACACCAAGAGGGAGGCAGGCTAAAAACACAAAGTGATTCACACGGTGGGAAATGGGATTTGTGGGCATCCCACTAGGAGCTGTCCCCCAAGTAGATAGCTAGCGAGGATATCACAAGTACACAAACAAGCCCTTTTGATGCCAGGGCGGGAGGGTGATCGAATATTCATCATGCAAGCATATTGCATATTGGAGGAGGCTTCATATATAATAAGTATATGTTTAGTATCAGTTATATATTAAATACATATTATAACTTTCTGTGGTTGAAATTCCGGAGAGAATATGAACAAATTGGGGTTAGGTAATTCCCTGCAGGGATCAACTTGAACAAGCTAGGATTCGGATTCCACCTCCACTCCCATCTCCATGGAGTTGGAAAACAATGGAATAGGAAAGGAGAGGTCGATATATTCGTAATCCAAATTGGATTCATTGGGACGTCATTCCCCGCCCTTCCCACTTCCCACTACCTTTGCTCTCCCTTTGGAATAGAGAATATTAATATCTTAGCGCACAGCACCTTTGGTTTGGCCTCTTCTTTTTTATCGGTCAAATTATTTTATAATTTTATAAATAAAAATACGCCTAGGATAGCTATATAAATCCATCAAATTTCGCAGCCGTTATATTTCATATTATATATTATATACATCTCAGGATCACTAATTCCACGATGTTCTATCTATTACCTAATGTATGCATAGTGGGCATACGTGGTGTTCTATCTATTATCTATTATCTAAGTATATAAATCACACGTGGCCTTAATTTCTTACAGGTCACGCAGCAGTTGATACTAACTGATAGCAGTAGTGACGTCCAAACAATCCATCAAATTAGTTAACTATTACCTATTTATATACAAAAAATTAATGATGAGCTTATTTATATATTAATCAAAAGAGAATTGGATGGGCTGATCTTGATTCCTAGCTACCAATATTAATTTTTTTTTATTTAAAAAAAAAAGCAAGAAGTGCGGGATGATTCAAACAAGTTCTGTAGAAGGAGACGTGACGTGAATGCGTAAGCAAGTTGGGTGAGGTGGCGCCAGTTGCTTTCAAATCACGTCGGGCATAAGGGAAAAGCGGGATTCATTCCTCCTCGCAATTATGAAATATTTTTTTTTGAGGATGCCTAGCGGAGACGCACATAGAGACGCCGTAGATGATCCCGATCATCTGGGCATCTCCAAGTCCTCATTTGTCATGATCGCACTGCCTGAGAGAGTTTTACGGATTCGAGCCTAAAAGTTGTTCATTTTTCACACCAAGGTTTATTTAATTTTAATTATTATATGTTGGGGCTTTTTGTAACACCCCGATTTCGGTTTACTTAAGAACCGATTCAAAAATATTGTGATCGAGTCGAGTCATTTTTAAAGCTCATAGTCGATACGACTCGATTGATCAAATAGATCGAAATAACCCTCTTGGTGTCAAGAGAATGAAAGACATTGTTAAATAAAGATCAAAATACATCAAATGTAAATAAATACAAGAAAGAAAGTCTTAGGTTGAGTTCAAGTGTGTGTAGCATTTATCTGTCCTTCTGTCGAAGTCGATACAAGATTTGCGATGCGAGACCTGCATATATTATAAGAAAACCGTCAGTAACGAATGTTACTGGTCCGAAATATAATTAATACAATCTGGCAAATGGGTATTCCATTACCCACGAAAATATATGAAACTTCAATAATGCCTCACACCGGGTAGTAAGTAAACATACTTAAATAAATGTCGGCTCGCATGCACGACTTATAATCATAATCATACATACATACAGTGCTTACACCCTCATACCTTTCATATCACCCGCCACTGTACTCAAATGACAAAAGGAACAATTAAGTTAGTGCCACATATTCCGGAAATGCGCTGCATTACGCAGTACCATCATACACCCGCACTACCTCATGGTTTGAAGGAGTACTAGCACGGTCCATACATATCTCCATACCACTCATTCTCTTATTCGTGAAATCCGTAAAAACGGCGTGTACTTATGTAATAGGCTTAGGGATGAGGCTTGTATAATAAATTTCTGGCGCTAAAGTTTGAAAACCAACAAAGGATCTCATCCTTTTAGTTTTATTAAACTTGCGTATAAAACACGTCTAAATGACCCGACATCTGAGGGATCCAATAAAACTCCGCTAATGTCGTTCTACGTATAAAATACGATCAAACTCTACACACAAGGAGTCAAGCAGAGAGAGAGAGAGAGTCCTACGGACATGTGGTCCAAGCTCCAAGCGTATCTGCACATCTATGGCGAGCTCAGACTCCGAAGCCTACATTGGAATCCACTACTAAGTATCCTAAGTAAAAATAATGTCTCTATATGATGCATGCTCGTGGTGTATGCTCATATCATCAATACATCTTAATAAAGGAAACAATGCTAACAACTTATAATTAAACAATTGGCACGCAAATCGAGGCATAATAATAATAAATAATAAATAATAAATATACAAGAAACTGCACTCATGGATAATTAGATAAATAATAAACAAATAATCATGAATATGAATAATATACTAATGATAAAATAATAATATAGTTATACTATGTACGTACACAGGCAAACACGAGTAATTATTAATATATCCTCGTGTTAGTAAAAATATAAATAAATAAATAAATCTATTAATTAAATAAATAAATAAATAAATAAATAGTTAATACCAATTAATAATGACTATTAATAATATCATAGTCGTACAACACAACAATACATAATTAAATATAAATAAATAATGGCATACACATCATGTACAAATAAACAAAATAAAATAAAATAAAATAATATATATATATATATACACACACACATAATGACAAATATTCATAAGTAAATATAATTTTAATAATAATAATAAATAATCATATAAATATTTATTATATATGATAAACATATAAATATAAACAAATAAATAATAATAAATAATTAATTAATTAAAATAACATTTAAAGAAAAACTATTATAATATTCAATCATGTTAAATAATGTGAATATGCATCTAAACTAATATAGAAGTTCTCGAATTATTGAAAATGGCGTAAGAACGGACGAAAATGGTCCAAAACTGAGCTGAACCGAACCGAACCAAGCTGAACCAGACCAATCCGAATGGCCTGAACCAACCCGGGCTGGGTTAACTAGAAATTGGCTGGGTTGGCTGGGCGGACCTGGACAGGGCAGACGGGCTTGGACATGCCCAGGCGGATGCGGTCGCGGTCAGTGGACATGATCACGAGCAAGCGGACGCGAACCGGGTAAACGGGCCGAACAAGGGCGGCGGTGCCCGTCGCCGGAGAACGCCGACGGTGGCACGGCGGAGGCCGCCGTCAATCACGATCGAAAGAGGTGAGGATGGGTGAGCTGTTGGTGGTGTCGACCGGCGGAGTCCGGCAGCTGGTCGACCGGAAAACGGTCGGAAAGGGGCGGCATCGCCGCCGTGTGTGGAGACGTCGCCGGCGGCGATCACAGCCACGACGGAGGTCTATGTAGGTCTCAAAATGTAGATCTAGGTGAGGCGAAGCTGCATGGGTGATCAGATCGGCCGGTGGTGGCTCGCCGGCGCCGAAAAATGGTCCGAACGGGTGGCGGCGGTGGCGAAAACCGACTCCAATAACTCCCTCACCGGCGGCGACTGAGGCGGCGCCGGTGGTCATGACAGGTACGACTGGAAAGCCAGCTACGAGGCGGTCATGGGGGTGGCAGTGTGGTGGCTAGGGGTGCGGCGGAGACTCGCCGGCAGCGAGCCGAAGTGGCGGCGGCGTAACAATGAAAATTTGAAAATCATGGAAAACCTTGGAAACCAATGGGTGAAGATAGGGTGAGTGGACGGCCTAGATTTTGCCACGTGGCACGATCTAGATATCCAACAACCTATAGCCTAGTAGGGCCCACCTATGGATATATGCTATATAGATATGGACCGAAAGTTCGGATCAAACCCGTCCGAACTGAAAACTGACTCGAATCCTGAAATTGACTCTATAGGTCGGAATCGAGGCAAGAAGAGTAAATGAGCCTCGAAACCCTAAACGAAATTAAGATGGGCCCGCAGGGGCACAATCGAGTGATCTAAAATTCCTATGATGCATGCAAATGACATACCCAGAAAAATCCCAAACGCATACTAAACGCTGCAACGGCCAAAATCTAGGCCTAAAATCTTAGCTAGCATATACAAACAAATCCGTATACCTGAGTATACACTGACAACTCATGATCTTATTATCTACACGTTTGGCATAATCAGCCACTATAACATACTCATATGGCCATCTTGGCCTATAATCATAATCTGAAACTAGTTTGGCTCGATCTCACTCGAACCAACTCGATACTGACCCAAATAGGGCAAAACTTAAATCGGGTAAAACCCTAACCCAAAAATGGGGTTTTACATTCGACCACCATGCACTATGTGCAACCAGGGTCAAGGAATTGACTCAGTCTGATACGGGGCCATACTTTTAAATTTACTTGTAAGACAAATATGGAGTCTCTAACATGAGGCAGCACCTGCGAAATAGGGAGTCTCTGTCACAAGGCAGCACCCACGACACGAGGCAGCACCCGTGAAATAGGGAGTTTCTGTCACGAAGCAGCACCCGCGAAATAGGGAGTCTTTGTCATGAGGCAGCACCCACGACACGAGGCAACACCCGCGAAATAGGGAGTCTCTGTCGTGCAGCGGCAATCCAGAACTTAAAAATCTGCCCCCATGCCGAAAGGGGATGTCAAGCAGATGACTCATCATGCACTTGTGATACCGAAAGGGTGAGCCAATGACAAATATCGGTAACTACACAGGCCATAGGTCACATAGTGTGTGTGTGTGTGTGTGTGTGTGTGTGTGTGTGTGCATGCATGGGATTGTGGCGGGATGGACAGCCACCCTCTCCGCATTATAAGAGCTCGACATAGGCTCACTTCACTAAAAGACTTTAGAAATAAGAATAAGGAGTATATTTGACTTGTTTCTTTAATTATATGGCTTAGTGGTTTTATCACTAACGCGGAATTACCTCTGCAGGTGTGCAGGTTCAGGCATAGATTGAGAGCGAGGTTGGTGGATCTTTTACCAACTAAGGTTCGGAGAAAATGATAATGCATTGGACTTCCTTTTTTTTATTTGAGTTATAAATGTGGCTATGAGAAATAGTCCAAGACTGTGGGACAATTATTATTATGTCTTATTTAAAACATAGTTTACTTTGAATGAGTTATACTTATGGTTTAATTTTTAAGTAACACCTGGTCAGCTAGGCCCACATTATTGTGAAAAATGGCGGGTCATTACATCCCCTCTTCCCCTCTCTTCTTCACTTCCTTCCCAGCCTTCCTGGGCCCTTCTTAGCCCTATCCAAGACACCAAATCCTAAGGGTTGTAGTTCTTGAGGAAGGAAGCCCCAAGAAGCCTCCCCTTAGCTCTTGTGAGGTAAAAGGTCTCTCATTTCTCCTCCATTTTATTGCTTGTTTGCCTCTTTAGGTGCGATGAATGCTCGTATGTATTTTTAGATAATTGTTTCCATGAATATCTCTCTATTAGGAGTACATAGGACTTGGTTTCATTATTTTTGCATGTGTATGTAAAAAATATGACTTTTGCAAGCATTATGTGTAATATGATGCATTATTTCGGTAATTAATTTGTATCTCATGCTATAGGAGCCATTTTGCATGATTATTATTGTAAATTCTTCATCACATATAGATATACAAGTTTGATTTAGAATATTTCATATGATTAAGCCGTTATAAGTATGTATGTGAGCCAAAATCGGTGAAAGATGTCAGTTTTACTATTTCCCGTAGCCTACCCGCAAATTTTCCCAATTTATCCACCTTGTTCTAGGTTGTATTTTGCTACAATCGTTTTCATGCTTGTAGGTTTGGATGTTAGCTAGCTCTTGTAAAATTACCATCCTAAAATAACATAATTAATGGCTTGAACACAACCCTGAAGCGCATTGTGTGTATAATGTGTTGTTAATGTGCCTCACCATACTTTGGGATTGTGCTCCTCAGTGAGCTTGCTAAATGATTTTACTAAAATCTATAAAAATACCTATGTACCTACTAATTGTCTACTGAAAACCTTTTAAGTTTTGGTGTTGACTAAAAATTATTTAGGTGGCTAGTCAAGCTGGTTTTCTGGAGTGTGCAAAAATGCACGGTGAAACCCTAGTTTTCTAACTCTAGACGTAAAATTTGAAATCCTAGTCAAATTATGATAAAATTATATGAAATTTCTCCCACACCTTAGTTTTCTCCATGTAACACCATATTAAAATTTAAAAGCCTTTGGCGTGGTAAATCTCGTATTAGGATTTTTTGAGGCTCAATGGATCCACCTAGCTCAAGAAACAACCTGGCCAATATGTCCCACTTCCGAATCCATTCCGGACCAAATCTTCTAAGTTTGGACCAGCAAAATAACTGAATTCAAGCACAAAGAGTTAGCTAACCCTACCCATTGACCTAAGCCCATTTCGAGTCTCCAAGTCCATGAACAAGACTTAGGATAGTCATGTATAATTTAAGACTTAGAAATTCGACTCTCTCCTAGCAAGCAGTGCATCTCTGACCATGCTACCGATAACATTCCATGCATGCGCTTATACAGTTTGTAAGAACCAGTTTACGGTTTGGTGTGGTCATGTTATCCGATACGAGTTATTCGTGTGTAGAGTTGTTGTAATATTTTGGATTTCAGTGAATTCCTCATGGGTGTTGAGACATCCATCAGCCAACATTTCTTCACCGAAAGTTATTTTAGATCGGTAGTCAATTTATTGATTGCTAATGGTTTTCCTATATATATAGGTGTTTTTCAGTAGAAATTGAGGCAAAATAATAGATGCACGAAGGAGCGGGAGCCACTATGTCATATAATTATCTTAGGGCGGAAATTTGAGGGAATAGAAGATAAGAGTAAGATGTGATGATAATTAATTTCATGTTAAGAGAAATTCGACTCTAGAACGAGTTTTATATTAAACTAAAAATCTCTTTTTATTACTGTTTTTCTCTTAGTTCTATTTTCTACTATTAACGTAAGTAAATTGATCTCTCTGTGGGACAATACTTGGACATTTATCATTATATTAATTGTTCCGACCGTGTACACTTGCACGTCATTTAAATTATTCGAACAAGGCTCATGGCGGGGGATGGTATCGTGTGTATGACTTGACTTGTACCAAAATTATGTATTTTTGAGGAAATATTATGTATTTGGAATTCATGTATAATCGGGAATTCCTGGTGTATGTGTTGTATTATGATTCAGGTCGGTGCCCTAAACCTTGTTATGATGCATTCCATGTGATTTTGTGGTAGTTAAATTATTATTATCATCGTACAGGGTATTAACTTTGGGGCACTCTAACAATCATCTGCAGGGTGCATAAGCTTCAAAATCCTAGAACACGATGAAGAGCAATACCAGGTATGCTAAACATATTTTGTTGCAGCTGTGTGTGTGTGTGTGTGTGTGTGTGTGTGTGTGTGTGTGTGTGTGTGTGTGTGTGATAGAGTAGCGTGGACTAGAGGGACATATGGTTAACACCGCTTGAAGGGTCCACATGAAAACCAAGTGCTCGGGTATGACACTCCGGCACTTGTTGTTGCCTACGCGTCTTTGTATTTTATTTATGTTCGCGGGTATGTGGAACAAGCAACCACAACCCCTATGTTGCACAAGTTAAATTCAGCATTATCATAAGAATAAGTATATCTAACTATCAGGTTATAACTAAGTATAAAAACTAAATCATGAATATACACCTTTTTAAGCTCAACCTCTTAGCTTCATTGTTGGTGTTGGCTTCGTGTAGATCAGAGTGATCATCTGCATTATGTAAAGTCATCATCTTAGTTGTTGGGGAGGTGTTGCCTATAGTGTGACTCGAACTACTTATGCTAGGAGCTCTATTAAAGTTAAGAACCTTCTTATGATAATATTATCAACATGCATCATATGAAAATCTAGTAAGCTGTCTGTCGAAACCTCTTTGAGGGTTGAGAACCGCTTCTATAAAATTTGTACATCGTAGTTTAACGATAACTTTTTGAATTATAACATCGCAATTCAGTTCACCCTTAGATAAAAAAATAGGATGTTATAAACCCTCTTGGTGTCTCAAGAAAGGAAGCACCACTAAATGTGCAGCCAACACTCAACAAGAAAATGATGAATGGATGTGCGCAACAACCTAATGAGGAGCTATGTGCAATAACATGGCATGAGAACACTCAACATACAACAAGAGCCGAAATGTAAATGGAGACACAAGGGGATAAATACATCAAAATAATTGTTGAAGCTAAAATCCAAATGTCTCATTACGAGACCGGATGTCATGTTTGATTTTTTGTATTATAACATCGTACTTTGGTCCACCTTCAAACCAAAAAATTGGGTGTTATAAATCCTCTTGGCTTCTTGAAAAAGGAAGACACCACTAAATGTGCAACCAACACTCAACAAGAAAAGGACAAATGGATGTGTGCAACAACCTAATGAGGAGCTGTGTGCAATAGCATGACATGAGAACAATCAACATGCAACAAGAGCCGAAATATAAATGGATACACAAGGGAATAAATACATCAAAATAATTGTTGAAGCTAAAATCTGAATCATCACAAGACTGGATGTCATGTCTAACCTGATAAAACTAGTAAATAGAGTAAAAGTGTAAGACCTGTGATCCGAGTTAGGGTTTTATACTCGTAAACCGGTTGGTTCAACCGTCAGTTTGAATCGAGTCATTTTCGGAACACTTAGCTTATGTTGAGGCCAGCTGTGTGTATGAGTCCAGAGGGTTCACATGGACCCAAGTATATGATGACAATGTGAGTAGCACAACGGAAAAAACGAGTTATTAGAATATACTACAATATGTGAGTTTATTTTTTTATTATTTATATTAGATCGTAGAATTAGAATCGGATCATTTATAGCATTAGGACAAGTTATTTATTATTTTTGGTGGGTTAGTAGGCTTAGAGAATATCATTCAAGTTAGGCATTGATTATTTTATTTTATGATAATTTATTATATTTTATTTTATATTTTTTTGATTTCTTTATATTATTGACTAAAGTCGGGAGTGAGTGAAGTTTAAACTATGAAACTGTCATTGAGCTATTATTCTTCCCAACCTCTCTCCTACCCGGCATGCACTCTGATCACCTCCTCCCCCTTTCTCTCGACGATCACCACCACCACCGGCAACCTCACTGCCAACAGCACCATCACCAGCTAGTATTGCCGCCTACTGCCGCCATCTACTCACCTAGCCTTCCCCCTCTCCTTCTTTTCTCCCTCCTTACCCTACTCGCTGCCATTAGAGCACCGCCGCCGCATGCCTGTGCCGCCTCTTTCTACTCACCTAGCCTCCCCCCTCTCCTTCTTTTCTCCCTCCTTACCCTACTCGCTGCAGTCAAAGCACCACCGCCCCTAGTTGTTCCTTGGTCAGCGCCGGCTATGTTGATGCCAGCCACCTTCCCCGACCCATCGCCATCCTCCTCCGCCTGGACCACACCCTCACCACCACTATTCCATCCTTCTCCCAGGTTCCATTGGTGCACCCCCTAGCCAGCGGCAGAACCGCTGCCTGCAGGTGACCTCCCTTCTGGCCTTCCCTCATCATTGCCATCATGAGCAGCCGTCCCCAACCCCCCCTAACCAAGCTGCTTTCCTCCCTGCCCCCAGCACTGCCCTAGCTGAGTCTGTTTTAAGCTGCCACCGGCCAGCTCCCTCTGGCAGGATCACCTCCTTCTGGCTAACTCCTCCTGGCTAGACTTGCCTCCTGCTTTCTTCCGACCGTCACAGCCAGCTTCTCCAAGCCCTAGCTGATTTCTGGTTGTTTTCGCGGGCGACCAGGAGCAAGCTGGCCCTAATAGCTCCGATCAGGCCTCCTCATGCCCTAGTTGGGCACCCTAGTCCATCCCTGGCCAAGTCCTCCCTCGGTCGAACAGTGGCCATGCCGATGCATCAAATTAGAAAAAGAGTGAAGTTATGTTTTGTAACACCCTGTTTTAGCTCACCCATGAACCAACCCGGAAGTATTACCGGCGATCGAACCATTCGCTAATCTAATAGGCCCGGTTAAGCCGACCCGGACCTACTTTTGTAGTTAAGACAGAGATGCAGCATGCAGAGTATGAATGACATGCTTGGGTTCTAACGCTTGTTCTACATGCCATGACATGTAAGCAAGAATCGAAATGAAAATAATAAACGAGAAATCATAAGGAAATTACTTATTTCTTTTTTTAAAAAAATGGACAGAGTTTCCCCTAAAAGTGCAATAAGGGCCAACCTGTCCACAACAAGGATATATATAAATACTTTCAAAATGATGTAAAACATGCTAATCGATAATCACACACAAGCATCATCACTTTCACTTTCACCTGAGCCGAGTCTGAGCTCCAAAGCTCCTTGGTCATTCACATTTACCCATTCATTTCATATGTAATTTATCAAACATAACGCAATAAAATCTTCATTCAAACAACATTAACACACAATCATTACACGATACACATGGCAGGTACATGTGTGCGCGACTCTGTGCTGCTCCTCCGCAGTCCCGACAGCAGCTTTCAATCGTCTTGATCCTCACCTACATATATATAAGAAAACCGTCAGTAACGAGTGTTACCATCCCGAAAATAACTAATATCAAACTGGCACAGGAGAGCTAACCCTCCTGTTGAATAAAAACCGTTTACTTCCTCAAGAACTCTCACAAGGGCACTAACTGGAGCCGTCGCCCTCGAGCGGCAGCGTCCCCTTTCTATCTCATTCTCTTTCCTTGGCCATCTCATCTATTGCGTCTTGCATCAAATCTCATTCTCGTTTATCTCAGCCCTCTACGTCCTCCATATTACTCCTAGCCTTGAGCCGAAGGCCGAGTACTCTCAGGCAGTCGCCCTTAGTACCCTTTGAACCACAAGTCCGACATGCGCTGTACTAAACAGTACCCGAAAACCTCCACGTTCTCCGGGTGTGAGGAACTCAAACGCGGAGTTAGCAGGATCCCTCGGGATGAAGTGGGTCCTCCCCAACATCAACCCGCAGACGAGCACATGCCCTATCTGAAGACATGGCCGCCTCCCTCTTTCCATCTCTCACTCAAAACGCGAAAACCATATATATAATAGGTCTGGGTTGGGATTAATAAAGTAGGCCCGAAGGCATCGTGAGCTGGATCTGAATTTCGAAACATACTCGAGGGATCTCATCCTCGAGGGTTATTAATCTCGGAAAACTATTCGGCTAAATGGCCCGAGTTAGGTGGGATCCGATAAAGCGCCACTTAACTCGTCCTGCAAGTAGAAAACCAAATATACGATGGAATAGAGTGCAAATCAGAGACGAGTCCTAAACGGACCTGGTAGAAGCTCCAAGCGTGATGTCGCGCCTAGGCGGCAAGCTCCTACTCCGTACCTACACATCAAAACTAAATACTAACGCCTGTTCATGATGCATTCACACACCCTATAGCATACACACATCATCATGCATCAATCAGCACACATCAATAATAATCAATATAAGTTTTCCTAATCTACGTTGCATTAGATTATAATAATTGTTTAATCGACCTAATTGATCAATTAGCATTCATTTTAATACCACACATCACACACATTCATACTTGTATTAACATGGAAATATCTAACACATCAATATTAATCCCAACATCCTAGCATGTTGTTCACTCAATCAATATTGTTAATTAATTAAATCAAAATAATTATACCTCGTGCAGCTTGTGGCTCAGATTCGGCACCCAGAGGCATCCGACGTTTGGTGGGGTTTGACCGGAGGGAATTGGTGAAAAATCAGATGATTTCCAGCGAGTCCGATTTTCCGGCAAGCTCAGGCGGTTTTTCGGCAGTTACGGCGGTTTTCCGGTGACTGTTCCGACGGGGTAATCAGGGGTAAGGGTTAGCACCATCTCGGCAAGCTCAACCCAGTGGTGGTGATGACGAGGGCAGCCGCAGCGGCGATGACAACCAACGGCGGCGTCGAATTCGGTTGTAACGGTCGATCGTTCCGATCGGACACACGGCTGACGTCGACGGCGATGCACGGTAAGGGGAAGGGTCTGGGAGGTCGAGGGGAAGGGCTCCGACGTCACGGCGACGGTGGTCCGGCATAGACAGCGGCGGATCATCGACGGGGCGGTGACGAAATTGCTGGCGATTTCAGCGTCGTTACGGCTGGAAGGCGGCCGGGCTTGGTCGGGGCAGCATAACGATGACACGATGAGCTCGGTGGCGGGCGATCTGCGACCGGGGCGGCGCTCAGCGACGACGGCGACCTCAAGGGGTGGCGGCTAGGGTTTGGGAGGGGCGGAATGTGTCGGGGTTTGGGGGAGGGTGATGAGAAGTGTAGGGTGGCAAACTTGTAATTTAGACTTAACTCGACACCGACTCGAGTCGAGAATAATTCTAACTCGTAATAAATCCTAAGAAAACCAAAAAAAAAAAGAAAAAAATCCTGTAAAATAAAATAAACACTACAACATCAAAATGACATGCTCTATAGCTAATCACCCATTCAAATTACCCCATAACGTGTCCTAAAATGTTAATCGGCCTAAAACTATTTCTACGATCATGCCCGTAAAAAGAAAAATCATTGCATACTTTCATATATTCTGATAACTCATTTCTCACCATCTTTTCTACGTTATCATCATATATTCAAGTACACTTAACCCTCATCCTTCATAACTCACGGCTAGTCACGACTCAGCTTGTGGTCTATGAACTGACTCGACTCGAACGGACGGTTGAACCGACAGGTTCGATGTAATAAAACCCCGACCCGAATCACGGGTTTTTATAGGGACAACCCAACACTTACTTTGTCAAGGTCATGATTTGGACAAGCAAGTTCCCTGCCCTTGTAAAACCCACGATTCGAGTTAGGGTTTTATATTTAGAACCGGTCGGTTCGACTGTTATTTTCGAGTCGAGTATGTTTCAGAACACGTGTACTGAGCCGACGCCAGTCGCGTGTATGAGCCACGAGGGGTCATGTGTACCCAAGTATATGATGATAACGTCATGATTACAGCAGAAAAGAATGAGTTATCAGAATATATTAGAGTATGCAGTCCAGTTTTTTTTATGTAGTTTGATCGTAGAATTAGTTTTAGGCCGTTTACCGCGTTAGGATGCGTTACGGGCAGCTTGGGTGGGTTGATAGTTATAGAGCATGTCATTATGATGTTTTGGTGTTATTTTATTTTAT